>CM076571.1:168898559-169072418 GCA_034641835.2 Pinus albicaulis
AATGCATCTATGAAATCATTTTAAGCAGAGATAAGTTTACCACTTTTCTTCAAATCTTCTTGAGTTATGCCCTCCCACCAGATGAGGGTTGCACTTTCCAAATGAAGAGAAGTAAGTTGGATCTTTTTAACATCATCATCAATCCTTTGAATCCTGCAATATACTTCAATTTGACAACCCCAATTCCAAATTTTTAGCACATACTTCCCCATTGTAAATAGGGAATTAAAACTTGACATCAAGATCAAGCAAATGAGACTTGGTGTGTCCTTTTGGAGATATAGGATGAGTATGCCTAGGATATGAAGGAGGTGAAGAAGGAGGTTAGGATGGAGGTGTATATGGAGTTGGAGGTGGAGGTTTTATCTCGTCACCACCATTACTTTTTGGATGATTTGAACTTTCTCCTTGTAATATTTTTTTCCTTTCATTATAAAACACTTTTACTATCTTTGACATATCATAGAAAGCCTTTATAAAAGCTCTCTCATCCTCAGACATTAGCTACTGTCCTTCTTCTTGTGTCATGACTAGTGGAGTTTTTGGAGTTTGTGACCTCCTTGAACTAATTTGAGGGTTTGCTTCTTCAAGCACTCCTCCTCCTCTTCTCAATTTAGACCTTGTAATCATTCAAGATAACAGTTTCAAAAAGTGTCAAACCTTCAAAGCAACCATGCTCTGATACCAAATTGAACTACAATTAAAAATTGAAGGTTTCTTGAAAATTTTTGCAAGCTAGTTTATGTCTTGTGGGCAATGGATCGAAATTGCAAAAACAAATAAAATTATTAAACTTAGTTAAGTTTTGCAGAATTAAATAGAGAAAAATAAACAACATGCAACATCACAAAACATCAATTTGATGACGAAGTTCACCCCTCCTAGGCTACATCTTCGGGTCGAGCTTTCATTGTTGGCCTTTTAAATTATATGGTCAAAATGTCAATTGCATCAACATATGATGCTCAAATTACAAAAGAAATGTTTCCATCGTGTCCAGAACACCCTAAAACCCTCGCGTAGGCTCTTCTTGGGCTCAAAATGACTGAAAAATGACCAAGTTAGGCCTCCTTCATTTGTCTGCTAGTCGCTCTTTAAATTTGAAAAGAAAAACATTGACAAAAGTGATAACGAATTTCCTTCTTAGTGGGTATCCCAAGCGACATTTTGGCATGGTTTCAGCGCTAATTCCTCCATTAATTGTGTCAAATGTCGGACAATTAATTAGCCCCAGTTCCCTATTCATTCGCCCTCGGTTGTGGTCACATGGCACCCAATGTGGCCAAGGGCACGAGCTAGAGGGCTACGCACCCACCAACCCTCGCTCTTGGTCATATTGATAGGCATGTGGCCACAGGATAGGGTGCGGGTAGGGTGCAACGCACTCCGCCCCTCCACATTAATTTTTGATGGTTACATGGTGTTTGTTGGAACCAAGGGTTGGGGCTAACTCCCCACCCCCTCCTATAATGTATCACATAATGATCTGAAATGAATGTATTAGTTTTGTTGTGCTAAGTTTCTTTTAAGTTTATAAACATGTGCATACTTGTCTCGTTAGTTTGCATAAGGATTGATGATTTTAACCATTAATTGTAGATGATTTTTAGTTAATTATGAGCATGAAATAAGCACAAATAACATTGAACAACAATGTAAAATAGAGAAATAAGTCACCACATGAAATTTACACAACATGCATGATGAAGCAGTTCACCCCTCCTGGGCTACATCTGCTGGTCCAGCTCCCAATGGCATGTCCATCTTTCATTATGCTCAAAATTTTGCAAATACATATAGTTACAGGCCTCTAATGGTTGTTTTCTCTACACCAATGGCTCCAGAATGCTTCAATTAGTCATATATGACTCTTCATTCACTCTGAATGGGCGAAAATTGAGTCTCCTACTCTTTTGCCTAGTTACACCTAGAAAAAATCCACTAAAAGTGGAGGACTCCACTTATCTGGAGTTAAAATAGTGATTTATGCCTTTTTGGGCTGTCAAAACTCTGCCTAAAAGACTGCAGCATGAACTATGCGGTTGGGGTGGCCACATGCCAACCCCCAAAGAGCAACGGGACAACGTGAAAGGGCACTTGTGATCCCCGACTGCTTGTGGTGATAACGTTGAGCCGTGGTTGTTGTCGGAGATTAAAGAGGAGGCAGATTTGCCATCAAATTGGGGATGAAATTGTGTGGCCATGTGACATGGTGTTGGACGGTTAGGTGGCCGAGGCGTAAGTTAGATACATTTGATAACATTTTTATGTTTTCCATGTGACAATGTAGTGTGAGACCAGCCTAGCGGGTTGGGACCATAGGCGGTCCATGGTATATGGAATATCATTACAACGTAACTATAACTATGACCATTGAATGTTAATTTCTATTCGTAGTGTGGGTGTTAAGCCACGTTCATTCCCACTGCCATTAGTCCGGGGGTTTGACAGTTATCTGGACCCTCAATAATTTAACTGCTTGTCATTCCAAGGACACGTGGCGGCCTCCTTGTTATGTAGGTAAATCCTCTCTACGGATAGAGACGATCCCTCTAGCCTTAGGGTGGGTCTAGTAACAAGGAATCATGCTAAGGTGTAGGTTCCTAGATATTCAAATGAAAAAGGACGCGATAAGATAACCTACCCGTGGTCCAATGTTGTTGTTCACAACTGTAGTGGTGATGAGAACTACTCGCTCCCGATTCGGCAAGTCACAATCCCTTCGCTTATCACACTTGGACACCTACACAAAGATCAGAAAACGACAACCACATCCCACATACTAATTTAATCCAAAATCTACTAGTCAATCAGAGAATACTAGCATATTTCATTCGATTGAGATAAAACACAAGACGGGAACCAGACAATAGTCACTTATATTAATAGGTAGAAAGAAGAGATACAACCATGCTCTGACGTTGTGGTCTCCTCCAGCGTGGCTCGAGTGAAGCACGTCTCAAAGTATGTCGGGGAATTCGGACGGGATAAGGGACCTCTCGATGGATTTCTCCTTGTTCTACCTTCTCAATAACTCAGTTATTCAGCTATAGATTAGTTCTCCTAGTTCAATGCTTCAGCTGTATAATTCTCTTTGTTCAGCTAGTTTTCATAAAGAGAGAAGGATTGTTTATATAGAGGCAAAGGAGGAGTTTGGGATCCCTACAAATGTGGAAGGGAGGGCTATCCTTTAGGATTTTTCTAAGGGAGGTGGAAACTACTAACTAAAGGAGGATGCCCGTAGTTGTTTCAGTTCAACCACTCCCAATGACTCATCCCCGAGGTGGTTGGAATGGAACCTCTGCCTCTATTTTTTTTTTAAAATTCATAAATAGCTTGGTGTGGGAATCACACTGGGACAGAGTGCCAAGTGGCATGGGATTATTGTAAAATTCCCAGGTCGGCGTGAGGAGGTAAAGGGCTACTCGTGCCAAGGCAAAAATAGGGATTTTTACAGCTCTGTTTAGGGAAATGTCAACAAGGATAATGTTTCCTTCATCAAAAGGGATGCAAAGATGTTATTTGAAAAGCATGACACTATGCATTGGTCACAGAAACAACCCTCCAATGTGAAAGTTGGGGATTGTAGGGACAGTGACAAAATGTTGTGTAACAGATGCCCCCCAAAGCATGAGGTCTGAGGGAGAGGGAGGGTAGAAATGCTTTATGAGAATGCGTTCGAACCAAACACCGTTGTTGAAAATTCTGCAATTACAAATACAACTGATATCTCTGATACATGGACATGTGGCATGGGCGCAACCATCCATAATAAAGTATATAAAAACTAAGATCTAGGTATGGATGCAACCATCCAGTAGTAAAGATAAAAAGATAGACTCAGGTATGGTCGCAATCATCCAATCAAAGAGTCATGCAATAAGTCATGATAATCCACAAAGAACCTGCAACCTGGATTTTATGAGACAAAATCCGGGGTCTTGCACTCCATCTCAACCCGAACAAGTACAATTTCTAGCATGCGAATGTATGAGCTGAAGTCAAACATGTAAGAAAATCGTCTGATTACCAGCCAATGATGAAAGTTGTTAACAGAAATGAGAGGAACCACCAATAATGACAATGGCTCTCAAGGTATGAAAGGTACAATCCACGAAATGTGAACAGTGATCTGATGTCAAAAATTCGTGGAGTGAGTCGATCGAAGGCCAATGATGTGGACCTTGTGTCGAATGCGAAGAACCTTCCATTAAGGCATGTAGGCTCCAAGGTACCAGAAGGGAGTATCTAGATCATATTCCTGGATAATGAGCTGAAGTCGATAGGAAGTGACCTGGTCGAAGGAGGGCCATAATGTTTCCCACATCATCGACATGAGACAGAGGAATATGATGTTTTTGAATCAGGACCAACAGAGAATCAGAGGGAGGTTGAAAAACTGCAGAGGCAAACTTCCCTTGAACATGTCAACAACACGACAATGGATTTGGTAGTATTTGACATCAAAGTATCTGAGGTCATGATGACATGGAAAAGAGCGAGTAAGAGGTAAAAAAATATTACCCAAACCCATAGAGGAAAAAATGACGAAATGAGATATCCCTAACCTGACACGAATGCAGACAAGTGCCATGTTCAAGAGCGACATACTGCCAACACAACTAAAATTTGGTTCCATTTTCCCCCACCATTTCTGGTGAGTATCCCAATTATTTTGGAAAACAAGCTTGAAGGGGATAGCATATGCTTGCACTATAATTTTTTCCTTTGGAAAAATCCATCCTAGTACATTTTACGAGCCCTAGGAAGGAGAAACTCGAATAACGTCATGGTGACGAGGTCCGATGTCATCAAAGTTTAACGAGTCTAACAAAGGGAGAACTCAACATCTTTTAATGTTTAGAGAGTTTGAAAAGAAGGTAGAAAATAAAACTCCACTAGTCCCTTTTCATAGGTAGTCTCACAGATCCGGAAAGGTAGAAAAATATGTCTAAGAGAACCTCTTAGTCGTGATAGGCTAAGGTATTCCTTTTTTGTAAATAATCCATCCCAGCCTAAAAAAGGGTTAAACGTATACTGGGTAGATATCGTTTCGTAGCCATTTAACGAGTTTAAAACGACAAGTGTCTCGACAATATTTTCAATTTTAGAGATTCAGAAAAGAGCTGAAAGATGACTCCAGTAGTGACTTTTTCGTGTTTTCACCGAATCTGAAAAAGTATAAAATATAACTCGTTACTTCATCCTTGTCACGTGAAAACCTGTTGCTGCACAAAAGACATGTATAAAACCCATTTTTCGAAAATAATATCATAAAATTATCGAAAAACATGTCTTAAAACCTAATTAGGGTTGTGAAAAAATTATAAAATGTCAAAAATAGTAAAAACAATTACTTTTCACTTTTTACCTCTTGTAGAGAAATTTTTACCCATTTTACTATGCAATCTTGTGGCAATGATAGCGGCCAATCCAGTACATCAATCACAAATCCGTCAACTCCAGGGAAGATTTGAGATCCCTCTTGTCATTTTAAGCTATTCCTTTCTTCCTTCATTTGTCAATTTTGAATTTGGGAAGAGAAATTGTAAAATTTAGGGTTGCGCGGTTGGCGCGGGTTTCGGGCACAGAGTCACACCGACCGCCCTATTTTTAACATTACGGCGCGCCCATTGGCGCGACTATTTAAGGAAAAATCGCGCCAACGACGCAAACCAATTTTAAGTAAAAATATACCCCAAATGCCCCAATTATTTACAAATTTAAGGATGAATATTGACTAATACCACTCATATGTGTGTGTTTGTAGGTAGAAAAGAGAAAAATGATCATTGAATGGAAAGAACAGGAACATAGTGAAGAAGATGAGTTAGCCATGGAAAATGAGGGAGTTATGGAAGGCCTCAGAAACTGTGGTTTGAAAAAATTCTTCCTCACACCATGTCTCCAAGCCCAACCAGAATTGCTACAATATCTTATCAGTATATGGGACGAAAATCAAGAGAAATTCATCCTACGGGATCAAGAACTTGAGATTGATATTTCCGACATGTACTTCATCACAGGATTATCACGGAGAGGTGTAGCGCCACTCCTAACCGGCACTCAGCCCTGCATGGAAAACATGACCATGGTGATAGACAAGGTATGTCGAGGAGCATAGAAAGGATCCGGTAGTGGCAAAGTTGATATTAAAACTATCCCGGATTTGACACTATGTGTGGATAACATACCATAACACGTGCTGCGGGATCGCAAGCACCACATGAAGCAAAAAAGACACAGTTGCTTCTTGCTATGGACTACATGGCTCTCACCCTCTACAATTGGGCAGAGGCCGTGACCATAAACATGAAGCGCCAATTAACCAATTGCAAGAGAACTAAACTGAAACAATTTGGTTATGGATCCATACTGGTATCATTCTTCTTGGAATGATTACTAATTTTTCAGCAATAGGAGGTCATATTTCTGAATCCACCAGTGAGAGAACCATGGATGGCTCGATGGGAAGCACTGATGCCAAGGGCAGGGGGCGGCCAACAAATGTCTTGGAGGCCAGAATTTTTTTATTTTCTCCGTCGACAACTATTTTTTGTGGAGTATTGGCCCTAATCTGGCACCGACTTCACTGATGACCCGGACCTCCCACTCCTGGAGGGAGAAGATTGGGATGAAGATTTGGGTAAGACTCAATTTTTGAATTTTATGAGTATTATGATTTTTTGTTTTTTATGTATGTTCTGACATTAAATCGATGTGATGTAGATGTTGGCCCAGAGAGACCTGCCGGTATGTCACCGATAGTGAGGCAAATCCCTCGCGATTTCGACCCTCAAGGTGAGGGCACCAAGGAAGATGAGATAGTGCGCAACCTGGAGGGGATCACCTGAGGAGTCCTAGATTATGCACATTTTTATGATGTTCCCCGCGCCTATTAGAGACACACTGTAGGGGTGCCTAGCCGAATCCACCACTTGCTGAGGCAGCTAGTATGGGTCGTGACATGTTATCACGAGCATCATACTGATTAGACACCTAGGTTTATTTTATCTGAATATTTTGCGAGACATGATGTCTCAAGATGTAACAGAAACATACACATATTTTTTGATGTTATGATGCACACAGTTGAAAACATATGATATATATATACATCTATTTCCTTACATGGATCTTTTTACATATGATGATGTTTTTACAAATTATGCAAATGTCTATCTAATATAATGTTAGCCACTGTATCAGTTAATGTGTTCATTCGTCTAGGAATATGTTGATAAGTAATGAAATCAAATTGTCTTTCCAACAAACGAATACATAAATAAAATCTCAAAATGTTTGGATTTCTAACCAAATAATGATTATCGAGTTGCAGAACAACAAGCTTTGAATCTAGATTTACAAGCAATGCATGTATGCCGAGGTTAATTGCCTCGGTTAATAGCTCAATGACAATGCTATATTCAGCGACATTGTTTGTAGTTCGTCCTAGACAAATACCTTGCAGGTCTATCAACTCACCAGCAGGATTATAAATTACCTAGGCTGCCAAAGACAAATTCCTGGTACTGCATGAACCACCATCAGTGAAACCGACATAAGGGGTAATATACATCTGCACAATAAGAAAGACCCAATAAGTAGAAAAACGCTCACAAAGCACAGCAAACCTAGAAACATGTATAAAAATGAAAATAACACCTATGTACATCTGATATGCACAAATGACTCATGCATAATATTTTTTGAGATACAACCCATTTCTGGGCTGTTCAAGAGGATGGCCTTCATAGTCAATTAGCTCATAGGCCCCATTTTGCAACACATGTTTAATGATGTAGGGCCCATGCCACATAGGTTGAAATTTACCTGCCCCCAACTTATCATGAGCTTGGTCATACAAGAGGATGAGATCTGCTTCAACGAAAGAACAAGGGGAAACTGATTGATCAAAATGAGTTTTGACTCGCTTCTTTTGTGCTTCGATGACCAAAGAAGCTAAGCGACGAGTTTCATCTAACCTCTCTTATTAAAGGAGACGCTCTTCTTCCGGTGAAGTATTAGGCAGCAATTCCACAGCTAGCTTGAGCGAAGGTATTTCACATTCAATCGGGAGAAGCCCAGACTGTAAACCAACTGAAAAGGGCTGAATCCGATCGCACTCTTCACTAAGGTTTAGTATGCCCAAAGTGCCAAAAATAACATGAGATTCCAGTTTGATTTGTGGATCCCAATCGTACGCTTAAGAATTGTGACAAGAACTTTGTTCACAACTTCAACCTGGCCATTAGCTTGAGGGTAGTATGGCGTTAAGCTGTCGTGACGCAGACCCAACTTAGAAGTCAACTCTGCCACCATATAATGCCGAAAATGGGAACCATGATCGGTAACGATGGCTTGAGGGACACCAAACCTAGCAATAATATGATTGAAAATGAACTAAGCGGTTGTCTTACCGTTAGCGGCAAGTGTAGGCATTGCTTCGGCCCATTTGGTGAAGTAGTCCATGGCTACGATGATATAAGCATGCCCCCAAGCCGAGTGAGCGATACACATCATAAAATCGATGCCCCATTTGGAAAAGGGACCAACGATAATGACAGGGTGAAGGGGAACAGGTGGCGCATGCATCTTGCGTTGATAAATTTGGCAATCATGGCATTTACGAACTGCGACAATACAGTATTTGAAAATGGAAGGCCAAAAATAACCAGCACAAAGTATATTTTTTGCAGTGGCATAACCATACATGTGACCACCACAGGCGCCACTGTGACAATCATTCAACACTTTCTCAGTTTCCTCGAGGGTCAAACATTGGCGGAGTATGGAATCCACTCCAATGCGATAGAGCGTATCCCCGACTATGCGATAAGGTTGTGAGTGATTCCGGATACGATGGTGGGCATATTTTCTCAACTCAGACCAGAATGTGGAAGTCTAGAGATATACAATGATATCAGCGTACCAGGGATTGAGGGTGCTAATCAAGAAAACTGTATCGTCCGGAATACGGTTCTCAGAACGAGACAGGGCGGAGTCAGAGAGAAGGGAACAAATCAAATCAGCAAAAGCTAGTGATTTCTTTGATTTGGCAGTAGTAAATTCCAAATCGAACTCTTGGAGGATAACGATCCACTTCGAGTATTTTCCCCCCAACAATTTTCGAGACAAAATATAGGTCATGGGGTTGCAATCGGAAATCACAGTCACCGTAGGCAAAAGGATATAATGACGAAAGCGCTGGAAGGCCTGGACCGCAGCTAGTGCTAACTTCTCGACATGAGCATAACGCGTTTCAGGATTGAGAAGGTTACGAGACAAGTAATAAATGACATGTTCATGACCGTCATCATTGTCTTGAACCAAAACCATGGCAATTGTACTAAAAGTGACAACTAAGTAGAGGGAAAAATCACGATGATAATTTGGAGGACGTAACAAAGGAGAGTTGACCAACAATGTCTTGAGCGTATGAAAATATTTTTGAGCAACCTCATCCCAATAGAAAGGGATGTCCTGTTTCAAAAGTCACGTGTATCCTTTAGCTACTTCGGCATAGTTCGATATAAAACAGCGTATAAAATTTTCCTTACCTTGCAGACTCTGCAATTGATGTAATGAGGATGGAGAGGGGAGATTGATAATAGCCTCAACCTTAAGTGGATCGAGGAAAATCCCATCTTTAAATATGATAAACCATAAAAGTCTACCGGAATCAATGCAGAAGACACACTTATGCGAATTAAGCCGAATGTTGTAGTGTCGACAATGAAGAAAGATCTGACGAAGATGGTCCGGATGGTCCCTACGCTTAGCTGAATGAGCCAGAAGGTCATCTAGGTAAGTTTTAACGATGTGACGAATGTCATGAAAAGTGTAGGACATCGCTCTCTGGAATTTGGCCCCGGCATTCTTCAAGCCAAAAGGGAGTTTCTTGTATGCAAAGGTACCCCAAGGACAGATAAAAGTTGTCTTATGTTGATCAGCCGGGAGAATGTTAATCTGATTATACCCAGAAAAGCCATCCATAGGGAAAAAACCTCACTCTCGACACAATCGTCAATGATTTGATCGATGAAGGGAGTGGGATAATTATCCTTAGGACAAGCCCGATTTATGTCATGGTAATCAACACAGACACGGATAGTTCCTTGTTTCTTATCAATAGGAACAATGTTCGAAACCCAATCTGTCAAGGGAATTGGATAAATAAAACCAGCTTTGAGATGTTTTTAACTTCACTTTTAATAGCTACAGCCTTTCTAGGGTGCACCGGACGAAGACACTGGCGAACAAGCTTCAAACTAGGATAGGTAGGGATTTCATGCACCACTATATTAGGATCAATTTCAGGAATTTCTTCGTAGGACCATGCGAAAACATCACAAAATTCACGGAAAAGGCTAGTATAAACTTGGACTTCATCTGAAGAACAAGTGACTCCCACATGGATGTTCTTGATGATTACGGATTTCACGGAAATTTCAATAGGCATCATCTCTGTGATATTGCTCAAGTTACCTTCTATAAAGACTTCATGTGTCAGAATTGCTGTTTGAAGCAGAGGAGAAGGCACTTGAGATGAAAAATGCTCAAGACACATAGACATAGCCCCGAGGCCAGGCATAAACGAAGAACGATGATGACTATCATCCCACGACAGGTCTTCGAGAGACATGGTTTCCATGATGGCTTCGTCGGAAGGAAACACTTTGTTCAAAGGATCAGGTGAGTCTAAATTTTCGAGCTAGGGGGATTGAGAATACACGTCAAGAGACAAGCTCAAAGGAGCACCATTAGAAGGTGGAGTATCCGATGCAGTAATGAGTTCACAATAATCGATTTCAATCGGACTCAAAGGCATTGAATCTTCATATGAATCGACCTGTTCAGGTGAAGTAATAATCCATGGGTCATCATACTGAGAGATCATATTAATTTGAATAGTCTTTAGAGGTGAAAGGGGAAAAATGCCCATGAGGGCTGGATCTTTGAAGAGACCCGGCCCAACGCTCTCGAAGGGAGTAGGAATATTATCCACATATGGAATGTTGTTCTCAGAAGAAGAGGTGAAGAATGACAATTGATTGACAGTAAAAATCTTGCCCTCGTGTGGAAATTTCAAAACACGGAAGAGGGTGGACGGAACACAAAGCATAGTGTGAGTCCAACTGCGATCGAGTAGAAGATTGTAATTTAGTTTAGCATCAAAGACTTCTACTTCAACATTGACTGTCTTCCCTTTCAATGTAATCAGAAAACTTGCGAGAACACCCAAAGGTTTTGATTCCCTTCCATCAAATGCTTCAAGGGAATTTGGTGAGGAATTCAGGGCTGGAGAGCCAATGGCCTTCTAGAAAGAAGCTGTCATGACACAGGTTGATGCACCTTCGTCCACAATGGCTCGATGGATGTTGAGACCATTAATAACGACTTGTATAATGAGCGCAATCTGATGTGGAAGTCGTGGGACGAAATTCTCTAGATCGAAAGCGAGAAGGCTAGTATCAACAGGATCAACCCCGCCGATCGTAGATAATAAAGCTTTCCGCTGAGATGGACAACTCTGGAGTAATTCTAACGCGGACATCGCAGACGGCGCATGTGATAAATCCCCAACAATACTGTAATGTTGAGCAGCATGGGCGTTGGGATTATAAGAAGATTTCTGGAGAACACCTTTGGAAGGTGGTCACACAACGGGTTTAGCACTAGGCCTTTCAATCTCAAGAGGGCCAGAGACAAGTGGAGGAGGAGGACCATCAGCGATCTCCTTCCCTATTGCCTGGCGTGACCATGCATAATATTTCAACCAAGTAGCAATAGAAACAGATGCAGAACCGTTCATCATGAATACTTGAGAGCCAGATGGAACAGATGATTGAGGCTGCTCAACCATCTATGTCTGTTGAGACGAAAAAGGTTATTTAAGGACAGCAAGAGTACCCTGATTGCCTTTGAGCAACCTACTCACTTTGGACCGTCGAGGACAGTCCTTGGTGTAGTGCTCTTCATCACAAATCATACAGTGATACTTCTGCTTACGCTGTGAACCATCATCAGCACGAGATTTGGATGAATCTAGTTTCGGGGCATCGACCTTGGTCTTGGCTTTACCCTTCTTTTTCCCTTTAGAAGTCTTATCCGCAGGAATAGCCTGAACGGCCTTGAACTTCGAGGTTTTACCAGGATTTGAACAAGACTGAGGAGAAATATCATTGGAATAATTAGACTTTTGCTTCCTAGGGTTGGAGGAGGAAGACTTATGCGAATTTTGAGACAGAGAACCAATAATACCGTCGACGGATGGGGTCGTCGGTGCGGTAGAAGTTCCAGGTCGAGGGGCATTAGTAAAAATATCATACAATATGCCTGATTGAGAGTACACGAGATCAAGGTATTAGGCATGAGCAATGGCCTATTCCTCGGTTACACATGCCCCCATGGCTATGTATTTCGCAATCTGATTGACAAAGGAGGTAGTGAACCAATGAGTAAGAAGTTGATAAGGAATTTCAAATTTGATCAAGCGACGATGACGTCTCCATTCATGAATATGGTCTGAGATATGAGTAGCCCGGTCCTATTTCAAGGAGGTGAGGAGATGCATCCCGGCTTCATAACGAACCGATAACTGAAAATGGGTAAGGAACGCCATAGCGAGAGAGTTGAAATCTTGAAAGATACCATGAGAGAGCTTGATATACCACTTAACAGCAGCACCAGTAAGAGTCTGTTGGAAAAGACGAAGCCGAATGGAATCATCAACCCAAAAGTTAGAGGAACACCACAAGTGCTAAGTCATAACATGTGCTTTGGGTTCTTCTCCGGACTTGCCCTCAAATTTGGGACAATCACCAGAAATCTTAGTCAGAACTGGAGGCCAATATGATTTGTGAAGAATAGGATCATTTGTCAAATTTGACACATCCGGTAACTCCAACGTGGCGAGAAATGGTAATTGAGGGTTAAAATCATAGCAGGTCCTTGATAAGAACCCGAACTTGCATTCCATCCTGTTTGAGAAAAAATTTGCCCCCATGGGTTTTGTCCTGAAGGATTCAGACGATATGGGGGATAAGTTGAATAAGTCTGTTGATATTGAGGATACTAATTCTGAGCATACCATCGAGGTCCTTGTTGAGGAATTTGTAGTGGAATGTAAGTGTGGCCTTGCGGTTGATTATACGACAACTGAGATTGAGGGTGATAAGTAAAACCTTGAGGCGCACTATATACTGGTTGATATTAACCACGAGGATAATAAAAGCCTTGGGGTTGAGTTGGTTGTTGATAAGTGGGTCCCTGTTGAGCTGAATAAACAGGGTGAACCGGCTGCTGAGCAGACTGAATAGGCTGCTGAAAAGTAGGACCCTGCTGTGAAGTAGAGTAAAATTGTTGTTGAGTAGACTGAGCCGTTTGTTGGGCCGGTTGAGTAGGTTGCCCCTGCGGAGTAGATTGAGCTAGATGTTGAGAGTCACCAAGTTTCCATGGCTGAGCAGGTTGGCCTGATGGTGGCGATGGAATAGGTTGCCCCGGAGGAGGACCAGAGGGTTGTCCTTGTTGCCCAATGTTCAGACTAGTTTGAGTATATGATCCCGGTTGTTGGACAAAAGGTTGTCCCTAAGACGAATATATTTTCCCCCCAGGACCATAAGAAGGTCCTGGTTGATACAAAGGTTGATAGGAAGGCCCTTGAGGTTGTCCTTGTTGGACCATGGGCTGGCCTTGTAAAGGTTGGCCCTGTGGACCGTAAGGTTGTCCCTGAGGACCATATGCAAATCCCAACTGAGCTGAAGGTTGTCCTTATGGGCCAGGGGGTTGCACCTAATAAGTTCCCCCAATCTCAGGAACATGAACGCCACTTTTATCATAATGATGGGGAGTAGGAAACACATAGATGGGGGTACTGACAGCATCATAGTGATGAGGAGTAAGATAGGGAAAATAAACAGGATTACCATATTCTTCATAATGGTGTGGCGAATTAACAGGAGCATGGGGCTATTGAGAAACCTGAGAGTTATGTTGATGAATAGCCAATAGATACTCTTCAAAAGTGAGGTCACTAGGTATCTCAGTCGAGGCCGCTGGTGACTAAGTGACCAGCGTAGACGCAGCCGCACAGACAGTGGGTTGAACTGGGACAAATGTAACCGCAACTGACGAAGCAGGTATCATCCATGACAATCCTAATGATGGAAGGACTAGACTCCTGGAAGGAGTAGATGCTACCATGGAGGAAACACCAGAAATAATCCGACCCAAAGACCTATATCCGGTTGGAAGTGACACCGATGGTGAAGATTGAGCAGACACCTGAGTGGTGTTTTCAGGGAAAATTTGATACTCTTCTGTAGAAACAGGAATTCCATCACTGCCAATAGGAACTGATGTGTCCATGTCTCACTCCTCCATAAGATCTTCGAAAAGACTACGAGGACTAGGATTCATAATTACAGCTTAAAAGGGTGATCCTGACATAAGAGGGGGGAATTCTTCCTTGTCCCCAAAACCAGACCAAGCGCCCGAGGGAGGCCAATTAAACTCAACTGGCTCGTCAGCGGGAAACCGGGTAGCAAGGGGTAAGATTGACGGGAGAATAGGCTGCGGAAGCTCGACAGACCTAGAGGACTGAGGAGTTTCAAATGAACTATCCGGTAAAGGACTACCTCTAGAAGGGAGGGAGGATGACAAAACCAGTGGTTCCGTCACCGTGACTGCTTCTCAATAAGAAGGAAAAAGAAAGATACGAGCAAAGAGTCAAAAAACCAAGGAAAAAAAAAACAAGCCAAGTGTTAAAAATTTTATGAGCGTGTGATCATGGGTAGTTTATTTTACGACACTGAAACCAAACTTTGTTGTTTCATGTTTTAAGAGTCAAGAAACAAGCAAAAGATGACTCTAGTCACTTTCAATGTTGAACGAGCACGAAAGGACATGTGCTCGATGATATTTTCAAGTTTAAGGAGTCAGTAAAGATAAAAAATGATTGCTCAGGTAATCTAAGCAAGAGGGTATGCCAGGTTTCCGTGAACTTCCATATACACCTTGGTGATCAAATGAAGAAGGAATGACCAAGGACTTAACGTATGTGTAGGTAGTCTCCCCGAATTTTGTGTTCGGTGTATCACGGTTACAGGGCGGCAGACTTGGCTTCCTATGGATAAAAGGATTGCAACCTAGAGGGGTTTCCCTTTATATACTCGATGGTACGGGGAGCACAAGTCCGTACTAGCGCTTTCTGGAGCAAGATGGCGAACGACAGCTACTAGTTTTTAAGACGTCGAAACACGTCTCTAACTTAGACCACTATAATATTTCGTTAGGTTTCAATGTTGTCTTAGGTTAATTGAAATGAATTTTAACGTTGATCTTGGATTAGGTTTCAATTTCCAGGCCTTAATGTATGTCGGATCCGAAATCTTCCTAAATGAAAAACTATATGCAGAAGGATACCATTTTCGTTCAATGAAAGCTATCTACAAGAAGGAAATAAAACTTTCAAGCAATAGAAAATACTGAAATCATGCGAAAACATCCACTAATGCTTCTAATACAATCTACAGAAAACAAAAAACTCTTTCCTAGCCTATGCAATGCTAGTTATGCGAGAGAACGTTTCATTTTCAAAGCAAAAAGAAATGCAATATTTTAGTTTTTTCAATGCAATAGAGAAAAAAATGCACTAAATGACATGAAAAACAAAACTAAACACTAGCTTGAGAGAGCGAATGTAAAATTTGAAACGGAATGATTCCTCCAACATAAAACAAACACAACAATACCCAAACCAATGCTACAATATTTTCAAATCAAAGAGAAATCTCCAAAATGACCCATGCAAGAAATGTAATCGGTGCTTGGAGTAAGAGGAAGAAAAATCAAACAAGCAAGGCAATTATCATTCAACCAATGAACATACTCAATGGGATCAAAGAGACCAAGAGCAATCGAACATGGAACGAATTCGACAACTATCAAGAAACTCGATCTCCAAACAGAAGGCTCAGTGCACCAAGGCACTCATAAACCCTAAGACCTAAAGTGACACTGATAAGAAATTGACAAACAACTGAAGAAAATGAGCTTCTAGCAATCAAAGATAGTCCAAAACACATCAATTACTCTCAAGAATAACCCAGAAACAAGTACAATCAACCAAAAATCTCATGAAAATCTCACACCCAAAAACTCACAGGGGTCGGCATGACTGTGAGGCGGTATTCAGTGCCAAACAGGCGATGTCGCGAGTGCTACAAAAGCAACATGCGCCAATCGGCGCGACTATTCAGGGGAAAACCGCGCCAAGCTAGTTAACCAATGAAAAGGGAAAAAATCAACAGAGCAGTGGTCAATCTTGACACTCTGGGGCTGAACAAGGGTTTGAAGCACAGTTAAACAACTAGAAAGGTAAACAACAAGACTAAAAAACCCAAAAAACGACCCAACAAGATCAAAGACAGACTCACACTGATCCCTAGTGGAGTCGCCAACTTTTTATGTAGGTAAATCTTCTCTATGAACAGAGACGATCCCTCTAGCCCTAGGGTGGGTCTAGTAACAAGGCATCATGCTAAGGTGTAGGTTCATAGATATTCGAATGAAAGAGGACACGATAAGATAGCCTACCTATGGTCCAATGCTTTTGTCGGCAGTCATAGTGGTGATGAGAACTTCTCGCTCTCGATTTGACAAGTCACAATCCCTTTGCTTATCGCACTTGGACACCTGCACAAAGATCAGAAAACGAAAAATCACATCCCACATACTAATTTCATCCAAAATCTACTAGTCAGTCAGAGAATACTAGCATATTGCATTCGATAAAGATAAAACACAAGACGGGAACCAGACAATAGTCACTTATATTAATAAGTAGAAAGAAGAGATACAACAATGCTCTGACATTGTGGTCTCCTCCAGTGGGGCTCGAGTGAAGCACGTCTCAAAGCTCGTCGGGGAATTCAGACGGGATAAGGGACCTCTCGATGGATTTCTCCTTGTTCTACCTTCTCAATAAATTAGTTATTCAACTATATCTTAGTCTTTCTGATTTAGCACTTGTCTTTGGCCTTGCCATTCTCTTTGAATTTCGGCTTAATGACTTTAATGTCTGTGGAAGACACATTTATATAGAGGCAAAGGAGGAGGTTGGGATCCCTACAAAGGTGGAAGGGAGGCCTATCCTTTAGGAGTGTTCTAAGGGAGGTGGAAACTACTAACTAAAGGAGGAGGCCCGTGGTTGTTTCAATTCAACCACTCCCAATGACTCATTCCCGAGGTGGTTGGAATGGAACCTCCACCTCTATTTTTAAAAACATTTCATAAATATCTTGGTTAGGGCATCACACTGGGACAGAGTGCCAAGTGGTGCGGGCTTAGTGTAAAATTCCTAGGTGGGCACGAGGAGGTAAAGGGCTACTCGCGCCAAGGCAAAAATAGGGATTTTCACAACTCTGCTTGGGAAATGGCAACAAGAAGAATGTTGCCTTCATCAAAATGGATGCAAGGATGTAATTTGAAAAGCATGACACTGTGCGCCAGTCACGACGACCCTTCAGTGACCCGACAGGGATTGTAAGGACGGTGAAAAATGTTCAGTGTAACATCTTGTTGGCCACGTGGAACCACAAAACGTTCTGGCCTCAGAAAACCATTCAACGAACAACGGTGTGACACATGTCGGCCATGATTGTGGAGTGAAGGAATATTCGAGGATATTCATTTTTCTTGCCTCATACATACTTCTTGTTGCATCCTAGTCAACCTTGATAAGCATTGTAAAATTTACCCCTGTTGGCATTTCTATAGAACGCAATCTCTCCCTCATACGACATCGGTTTTTCGAACCGTTCATAGTGCCGAAATCAGGAATACGAGATCTACACAACCATCCTATTTTCAACCCAATCTTGTAACTTTGAATTTTGAGCAAAAGTTATGAACACCTGATCACTCCTCCCCATTGGGAAGCTTTTGAACCCCAAAAGACTTGATTACATGTTCACTAGATGAGGGTACAACTCCCTTGCCTTTCTAACCTCCATCCACTTTGTCTTGCTTGGTTTAGTGCCTTTGAGCCCAACTCGAAGGTAGTCAACACTTCCCCTCTTTGATGCTCTTGTCCTCCTGTCAAGAATTGTATCTTCTTTGAGCTCATCTAGAAATTCTGGCGAGAAATATTCAATAGAAGGTATCTAAACATCACTTCCTTGATCATGTGCAGTCAAAAGTGCTTCAGAATAATATTTTCAGCATTAGTAGACCATTTGCATATGAAGGCAAGTCAAGTTGAAATGCATTGGCCACCAACTTGCTTTAAGATCTTGAATGGTAATCATAGAAAAGGTTTGAATTTTTTACCTTCCCCTTGCATCTTTTATTTGCTAATGTGCAACCATACCTCATCTCCTTCTTAAAACTTATGATCAACCAAGTGTTTGTCATGCCTCTCTTTGTATTTTCTTTGATTTTTCTGAAGTTGTTCTTGAACTTGTTAATGTATCATCTGAATTTGCTCAATGAACTTTTGAGCCTTATCAATATCACTATGGCCATCAATTGCAACATCCTTCCCAAAGATGAAGTCTAATGGCAATTTTGGAAAATACCCAAAGCATGCTTCAAAAGGTGAGGTTTGTGTTGAAGAGTGCTTTGCCTGGTTGTAAGCGTGTTGAATGTAATGTAGTTGTTCATCCCACAAATTAGGATATTTGTTGCAATATCCTCTCAATAGATGCACAACAGTTATGTTCACCACCTCGGTTTGTCCATCTGTCTGTGGATGGAAAGAGGTACTCTTTTTCAACTTTGTGTCCATCATACTCCATAGGCTTGACCAAAAATTCCCAATGAACCTAGAATCCATGTCACTAATAATAGAAGTTGGCAATCTAAAATGAACCCAAACGTGTTGAAAATAAAGTTTATCAGTTTATTTAGCAGTAATGGTTTTCTTACATGGCATAAGTATACACATTTTACTGAATCTATCCACAACTACATAAAGATAATCATGCTACTCTCTTGACATAGGTAGACCTCCAACAAATTCCATGGATACACTCTCCCATGTCCTTGATGGTACCGGTAGTGGCGTGTACAACCCAAGCTTCCTATTACTAGGCTTACTTGTTGCACACATAGAACAACCTCTTATAAAAAGCAACACGCTATCTACCATGCGAGGCCAATAGCAATACCTCTGTAGATGCGCCATTGTTTTTCTTACCCCAAAATGTCCAACAATAAGAGATGAATAAGCTTCTCTCGTGACACTTAGCCTCTCTCCTTGTGGTATACACAACTTGCCCAAATGAAATAGCAAATTGTTATGCATGTGATCATCTTTTTCTTCAACTTGATTCCTTTCACTCAAACTAGCATACACATCTTAAAAATCAATGTCATGTGCATATTGTTCTATGTAACTCTCGTGTACAACAGAATCATTTTTGAGTAAAGTAGATGCACTAATGATTGGTCTTGAAAGCATATCTGCAAATTTATTGAAAATACCTTTCTTGTACCTTATAACGAAGTGAAACTGTTGAAGAAATCCCATCCACCTGAAATGTCTTGATTGCTGCAATTTTGTTTGTGATTGCAAGTACTGTAATGGTTGGTGATCAGTATGTACAATAGTCTCTTTACCCATAAAGTAGTGTTTCCACTTCTTGACACTTTGTACCAACGCATACAGTTCTTTGTCATATGTAGGAGAATTTGTCACAGCACCATTAAATGTTTCAGAATGAAATTTGATAGGCTTACCATGCTGCAAAAGTACTGCGCCCATGGCATAATCACTAGCATCAATTTGTATCTCGAATGGTTGTCTCAAATTTGGTAATGCAAGGATTGGATCTGAATTGATCTTGTCTTTTAAAGCTTCAAAATCTTGTTGTTGTTTGCCTCCCCATTGGAAACCTTTCTTCACACTTGTCACTACATGCATAGGAGCTGCGATGGAAGAAAAGCTAGCAATAAACTTTCTCCAATACTAAGTTACACCTAAGAAACTTCTTACCTCGGTTATTGTTTTGGGTGTGGGCCAATTCACAATGGCTTCCACTTTAGAAGGATCAATCCTAAATTCTCCTCCTCCTACAATATGTCCCAAATAGACCAAAGAAGTCTTTCCAAACTCACACTTTGACATCTTAACAAACAATTTCTCTTTCTTCAAAATATCAAGCCCTCTATTCACATGCAAGACATGATCTTCTCTTGTTTTGCAGAAAATTAAAATGTCATCTAAGTAGACAATAACAAATTCATCAAGGAATGGACGCAAAACACTATCTATAACACACATGAAAGTTTTCGGTGCATTACACAAACCAAATGGCATAACTAGCCACTAAAAGAGTCCTTGTTTGGTTTTGCATGCAGTTTTCCATATATTACTTTCTGCAATTCTTACTTGATGATATCCACTTCGTAAATCTAACTTAATGAAAAAAATTTCTTTTTTCAATCGATCAAGCAAATCATCTATCCTTGGGAGTTGGTAACGATTTTTTACCGTAATCTTGTTCAAAGCTCGAAAATCTACACACATGCACCAAGTCCCATCTTTCTTTGGTATCAAGACTATGGGTGAACCACATGGCGAGGTTCTTGGCCTTATGATTCCTTTGTCCAACATCTCTTTGATTTTCCTCTTTATTTCAGCATTCTCCATTATCGACATGCGATACATACTGATGTTTGGAGGAGGACAATCTTGCTGCAACTGAATCTCATGTTGAATCTCTCTTTTTGGAGTCAATCATGTTGGCTCCTGAAACTCTCATGATGTGCATTAACTACATCATCTAAATCTGATTTCAAATTAAGATCACATCCCTCAAATGATTCATGATTAACATTAGCTTTAGGCTTAATCATAAGAAGAACAAAATTCTTACTTGAATTTACCAGCCTCTTTACCTGTCCAGCATTTACCATAGCAATGTTTGTCTTCTTGCGATGTGCTCTAAAAATGAACTCCTTGCCATCTTTGAATAAATGATACTTGTTCTCATGGAGATATAATATCGCTTTCCTCTCATACAAGTAAGGACTCCTTAATACAATACCAGTGATGTTAAGTGGAACCACATCTAATTCAACTGTGTCAACAAAATTTGCATTGATTGCAAACCGCAATATACATTTCTTTGAAACTTGTAAATTTGCATCCTTACAAATCCAACCCAATGGATATGGTTTTGGATGTGGTATGGTCTCAAGGTTAATTTTCTTGACCAAGTCTTCAGAGATTAAGTTTTCTTGTGACCCACTGTCAAACAATGTGTCAATCTTGGTATGCTTGGATATGACCCTCACATGAAACAATTTTATTCTTTCTTCTTCATTTGGAGTATGTATGTGATAGTTTGATGTACTGGTACTGGGTTTAGTTTCAATTTATTTTCCCTTCATGTTCTTCAATCCCATGCTTGTAATGTTAGATTCATCACCTGAATCATCTCCTAAATCATGCCGAGTTGTAGCAGCAGTTTTCTATTTCCCTTTATTATTGGGTTTCTTGGCCTCAACTCAGGATGTAATTTCCAACAATGAGTTTCATCATGGCCTTCTTTTGAACAATGTTGTGACAAACCACTTTTTCTCCCTCTTTCTTAACAGATGCATTATTTTTGCTTTTACCTTTTGAGGTCTTCTTCTTGGCTTTTCCCTTAAAAGGTTTCTTTCTACCCTCTTCGGAAATGTTCTTCTCTCTAGCTTCTAGATGTGTGGCCTGAACACATACTTCATCTATATTGGTGGGGTTAAACATGAGAATAGTATGTTTTAGGTAGCTATGTAAGCCTCCTATGTACTTGAGCAAAGTATCTTGGCTCTGCAAATCTACCCCTAATAAGAGAGCTCTTCTCCTAAATTCTTGGGTGTATTCTTGCACATTTTGTCCCTTTAATTGCCTAAAGTTTTTCCAGCTCATTATGGCTTTCTACATATGAGCTAATGGATAAAACTGTTGTTTTATAGCAGTAATGAAATCTGACCATGATAGAGTAATCTTACCATGTTTCTTGATCTCCTCCTTTGTCTTGGCTTCCCACCAAACAAGTGTTGCACCTTCCATTCTCAATGAAGCTAATTGGATTTTGGTATCATCATCTTGAAGGTTGTGGATTCTCAAATAGACCTCCAATTGCCTAATCCAATTATCAAGCTTTTCTACATTGACTTCACCATTAAACATTGGCAATTCAAACTTAACATCAAGTTTTAAAAAATCAATTTTACCAGTGTTCTTTGACTTGTGTGGCTGATGTACTGAAGTAGAAGTAGAGGATGATGATGATGATGGTGAGGATGATGGCTCTCCATTGCCTCCATTTCCTCCATTTCCCTTTTTTGACTTATCTTCATCATTGTGACCTGTTGAAGATCCTTGTCCTTCCTTGTGAAGTTTAGATCCTTCTCCTTCTAGTCTCTCATTCCTTTCTTGATAAAGGATTCTAACCATCTCAGTCATGTCAAGAAATGCTTTCCTGAACACTCTTTCTTCCTCTTTGGGATCAACTTCTTCATGGATTTCTCCTTCCTCGTGAGGCATGCTTAATGTAGCTTATGCTTCCTTAGGATGTAAGATCCCTTACAAGGGCTCTAAGGCTTGATTCTGTTTTGGCACAAATCGAAGCTCTGTAATTTCTCAAATCTTATCTCTAACTACATCTACAGCAATCTTATTAACACCGAAGCATACCATAGTATATCTGACATCTTTACGTGAAGTATTTCTGGTATTAAATATCTGGATTGTGATTACTCAAGAATTTTGTCTCTTTGGTTTAGTTTAACCCCTAACCAGAAGGTGATTCGAGAGTCACTGTAACGAAGGGTGTCAAGAGCTGAAAGAAAGATTTCTCAAGAATTTGTAGATTAAGGTCAGAGATTTGGATACCAGTATTTGAGCATTGAAGATTCGTAGCAGGATTTGTAGCACAAGTTATTGGTGATGCAGATGTCAAGTAATGAAGTTGCCAAGGTTTGAAGTTTCTAAGCGGAGGTATGATCTATATGTTAGTAACCTTGTTGACCCTGATGACCTAACAGTAACCACAATGACTTTGACATAATAGTGATATTGTTTGTTATAGTTGCACTATTGATATAACAGTGACTTGATTATATATATATGATCTACAGTGAGCTTGCATAACAGTGCACCTTCAACGGTGATTTGATGTCTATTGTAAGATCCCTTACATAATCATGGACTGAGATGGTGCACTCATTGACTGAGAGTATTCTGGTTAAAGGCAGAAGGGAAAAAGGCTGTTTTACGGTCTAAATCCAGAAGGGCTATGCAAATTTCTAAGTCAATTTCAAGATGTATGTACTGCTGGGTTGAGCTTTTGGCATTATTTTTATGAATGTAGATATTCTTTTAGTTCTCCCAATGTATCAATGAGCATGAAATCTACCTTCTTGGAGATATCTAAAATACCCAAAACAAGACATACATACACAGAATTAAGGTTCCTTACACAGATTTAATTTAATTGCAGAGAAAAGATATTCGGCAGTACTGTATTACAATAAACATTTGCAGTAAAATTGAATGGAGACACAAATCTGTACTCAAAAGAAAATACCTGGAACGCTGATGCTGATATTTAGGACTGTGATGATAGTTCTCCTCCCAATGATGTTTGATGAACAGAACAGATTACCCAAAACAACAATCCTCCCAGCCGATCTAGGAGCAATCCTAGACCCAGAAGAGTGATCTTCTGCCCCCGTGCCCAAAATCCCAGAACGGTGAAACTCTCCTTTTAGAACTCTGCGTATCCTTCAATCCCTTGTTAGCCCGAATGTAGAAATTTTCTTCTCCCAACCGTCCCCTTACTCCTTCACATCCTCCCCCTTATAACCATCTCCCCACCGCCTTTCACTCCCGAAGATCTTTTATCATATTTATGAGGGTCTGCCATCATTTAAGGCGACCTTATCTTTATTTAAGGGTCTATTTAATGTTTGAGATAAGTTTTTGGGATTGAGTGTATTAAATATCTTCGTTGAGTCTTTATCCACATACGTAGAGGAGATGACTTTATGGAAGCTCCATTTGTATTATGTTTGTTTAATACTTAATTAATTTGGTTTAATTAAATGTTTTTATTTATAAGTTAGAAATGGGTGTGATGACTTTATTTTTGTTTATAAATTAATTAATTTTCCTTAATTAATTTATATTATTATTTTATTGGATCATCCACATATGATTTTAACGATTATACTATTTATCAATTAGGTATGGGTCATTACATACTTCCTCCCTTAAGAAAACTTCGTCCCGAAGTTAGGGCTTCATATACTTATATTGATAATTATGTTTTTAGAGATTAGGGCACAAGTGAGAAGGTTTGTATATACATGTTTCTTTTCTTTGATATTTATTTGTTACTTCATATCTCAACCGCCTCTGCAGACTATTCTATAACCACCCTGTCCTTCCTAATCTCTTCCAGTCCCTTCCAATCCGTCCTCTACAGGAATATGACATGGCATCAGTTTTACTGATCCATTCATAGACCTTAAGGATATCAGCGTTGATTATATCGACCTGATATGCTTGTAGGCATCCGGCAGTCATCATCACACGTCTAGGGGAGCGTGACTCACACAGTCCTCCCATGACTCCAGGTATTGGAGGATAAACAGTGGGTAACACCTCCACCCCTCCCAATAGAACCAGGGTCAACACCCTATCATGGAATCACATGGAGTTTCAACGTTCTGGGATTTTTTCATCACGTCTATTGTTTCGATAATCTGTGTTCTGCGAAGCAATCGTTGGTACATAATCTGCAATGTAAACACTTGTACACATATTACAGCATATGCATCTATATTATTCATAACCAATTGTTGCCCATATAACAACCTTTATATATTCAAAATACTTTGATATCTATGATATTTATGCTAGAACTTATAAAAAGAAAATTCGTTTACATAGGTATCAATATGTCCCATAAAATTTCTCATTTCAGACACTGCTTCTGTTTAGTTCACACATGTTCTATTTATGATGCATTGCTTTACCCCCGTCAATTTATATATCAATATATTTCACTTTTCATATTCTTGCAAATGTTAATTTAAATGACATCTCGCACATTGGTGTCCACGCACCAGTAAATTCTAAACTAACAGCATATATCTTGTATCAGTAAAGTGAAGTAGCATTCTAGACTTATGGGTATCCATGTACCAGCAAGAAAAAAAAAACGCATCTTTTCATAGTGTTTCAAAATGTCAAGTATCAAAATAGAGCAGTTATATACATAAAAGTTTTCAGTTCTCAAAATTTAGCATAAGTTGGGGTAATTCTGGCAAAAAGTCTCAGCATCCTCCCAAGTTGCTGATCCAGGGCTATACTTGTCCCACTGGACTTTCACTTGGTCTATCCGGCGGTTCCTGAGCTGTCGAACCCTACGTTCCAGAATACGTAACGGTTCGACCGTTAGGGTTCCCTCGTCCGATACCTGCAATTCCTTCCATTGAAGGTCATGAGATTTATCAGCAATATAATGTCGTAAGGCAGATACATGAAATGCATTATGAATTTTGTGCAGGTGGGGTGGCAGTGCAAGACGATAAGCGACTGGTCCAACTTTTTCCAGGACTTCAAACGGTCCAATAAACCGGGGGGATAATTTTGTCCCCTTCCCAAACCGAATGGTACTCTTATTTGGTCTGATGCGAATGAAAACCTGATCCCCTACCACATAACTTCTATCTGTCCTGTGAGTGTCCGCATAACTTTTCTGTCTATCCTGAGCCTCTTTTAACCGTTGTCTTATCAGTTTTACCTGATCCTCCATTTCTTGGATCAAGTCTGGTCCGACGATTATTCGGTCTTCTAACCTGTCCCAACTTAACGGCGTTCTGCAAGGTCTTCCGTATAATGCTTCAAATGGCGGCATCCCGATAGAACTATGGTAGCTATTGTTGTAAGAAAATTCCACCAAGGGTAAGTACTTCTCCCAAAGTGACTGTTGGTCCATAACATACATCCTTAGCATATCTTCGAGCACTTGATTTACCCTTTCTGTCTGTCCATCGGTCTCAGGATGATAGGCAGTACTCAAATTTAACTGGGTTCCCAAGGCTGACGGCATACAATTCCAGAACCTTGATGTGAATCGAGGATCTCTGTCGGATATAATTTTCTTAGGTACTCCATGAAATCTGATGATTTCATTTATGAATACCCTAGCTACATCAGCTACTTCATAAGTATCTCGTACTGGAATGAAATGGGCGCTCTTTGTTAATCGATCCACCACGACCAGAATGGCATTATGCTTTTGTTGCGTAAGAGGCAGCCCAACGATAAAATCCATAGAAATTATCTCCCATTTGGTCATAGGGATGTCATGAGATTGTAAGAGACCTGCTGGGTGGCGATGATCAGCTTTTACCTGTTGACACTCAAGGCATCTAGAAACCAATTGGACAATGTCATTTTTCATGCCTGACCAGAAGAAAAGTCTCTTGGTGTCAGCATACATCTTCTTTACCCCAGGATGTGCACAATATACTGCTCGGTGTGCTTCCTTCAAGATGGTGTTTCGGAGATCTCCACTGTCTGGTATATACATCCTTCCGTAAAATCGTAGAATTATGTCCTCTTCTAAATCATACCCGTCGAACTTAGGTTCCTTTGAATGGTTGCTTTCGAGTCCTGACCTTACTTTTAAGTACCAACTATCTCTTACAAGATGTTCAAGCACTTGATTTCTCAAGTTCACCTTGATAGGTACGAGGGAGAATATTCGGGGTCTTCTACTTAAGGCATCTGCTACCACATTCTCCTTCCCTTTTATATATGAAATTGCAAAATCATATTCGCTTAGGAGTTCACTCTATCGTCTTTGTCTTGCATTTAAGTCTCTCTGGGTGAATAAATACTGCAAACTTTGGTGGTCACTTTTAAGCACAAAGTTTCTCCCCACCAAGTAATGTCTCCACATCTTTAAAGCTAAGACCATCGCGGCTAACTCCAAATCATGCGTAGCATAAAGTTCTTCATGAGTTTTTAATTTTCTCGAAGCATATGCTATTACGCCTCCTTCCTGCATTAAAACTGCACCTAACCCTTGTTTAGATGCGTCAGTACACACAGTAAAATCTTTATCCATATCCGGTACCCGTAAAATCGGTGCACTAGTCAATAATCGTTTAAGTTCAGAAAAAACTTTATCACACTCCTCAGTCCACTCATATTTAACACCCTTGCGCTGAAGGTTTGTGATGGGTTTTGCAATCTTGGAGAATCCTTCCACAAACCTTCGGTAGTAACCTGCTAAACCCATAAAACTACGCACTTCATGTGCATTCTTAGGTATCGGCCACTCCCTGATTGTATTTACCTTTTCAGGATCTACAGAGATTCCTTCGTCTGATATGATATGACCTAAGTAATGGATTTCTTTCTGGAAGAAAGCGCATTTGGATAATTTTCCATATAACTTGTGCTCTCTGAGACAAGATAACACTATCCGAAGATGCTCTTCATGCTCCTTTTCATTCTTAGAGTAAATGAGGATATCGTCCAGGAAAACTTGTACAAATTTGTCAAGATATTTGCGGAGAACGCTATTCATAAGGTTCATGAAGACTGCAGGTGCATTGGTCAACCCAAATGGCACCACAATGAATTCATAATGCCCGAAACGAGTTCGGAATGCAGTCTTAGAAACATCACTCTCGCTTATCCTGAGTTGATGATACCCTGATCGCAGATCGATCTTTGAAAATACTGTAGCACCTTTCAT
The DNA here is from genome assembly GCA_034641835.2 of Pinus albicaulis. Classification (NCBI taxonomy): domain Eukaryota; kingdom Viridiplantae; phylum Streptophyta; class Pinopsida; order Pinales; family Pinaceae; genus Pinus; species Pinus albicaulis. Next base: position 168,926,333 of record CM076571.1, read on the forward strand.
TTGATCAAAAAGGTCATCAATGCGAGGCATCGGATACCTATTCTTTACCGTGGCCCGGTTCAAATCTCGATAGTCCACACATAGTCGTAATGAACCATCTTTCTTTTTGACGAAGATTACCGGAGCACCCCATGGTGAAACACTGGGTCGAATGTGCCCTACATCTAGCAGTTCTTTTAGCTGTATTTGTAGCTCTTGAAGTTCCGGGGCAGTCATTCGGTAAGGAGCTTTAGAAATAGGTTCCGTACCAGGTTTTAATTCAATGGCGAGGTCTAGCTCTCTCCTAGGAGGTAGTCCAGGTAGTTCCTTTGGAAAAACATCCGGAAATTCTGCTAGAATCGGATATTGATCTAAGGAAGGCCCTTTTTCTTTGCTCACCATTTGAACGGCATATACTTGACAACCCTTCCTCAAGCACCGCTTCATCTGCATGGCTGATATGAAACGCAAGGATACATTTCTCTTAATACCTTGAATTTGGACCGTCTCACCCACATCATTTACGCAAAGTATTGTTTTCCCGGAACAATCTACCCATGCTCGATGAGATTCTAACCAATCCATTCCTATCACCAGGTCGTAAGTACCTAGGGCTGTGACATAAACTTTTAGTTTGGTCAAACAGACTCCTAGATCAACTTTGCAATCTTCCACACATAATTCTACCAATTGAAGGTCACCTGAAGCCATTTCTACCTGTCTAAAATCGTCTTGCTTGCAGGCTGCCAACCCACATTTGTTCAATGCATAAGATGAAATAAAACTATCAGTAGCTCCAGTGTCAAACAAGATTTTGAGTTTTATTCCGTTGATTGTACCTGAAGATTCCACTACCGTGGATTGATGCGCTGCTTGGTTGTTATTGACGACAGCATGGATTCTATGATCGCTTTGAGCATCTGATGACGACTCTTTTCCTGTACGCCGCGAGTTCTCCGGTTCTTTTCCTGTTCGCCGCGAGTTCTCCAGACAATCCCGACGAAGATGGGGTCCTCCACATCCCCAACAGTCCACTCGGGTTGGTCCTCTTTCGTTTGACTGAGAAATCCCCGACCAAGAACTCTGTCCCCTTGTGTTGCTTCCTCTCCCATTCCTTCCTTGATTACCCGTTCCACGAGACCTCCACGCACTGTTGTTTGAAGACCCGGAAGTTATTGCGTTTATGGTCCTGGGAGCTCCTGCTCCCGCTCCTCTAGGGGTAAACCTGTTACCATAAGGAGGTGGTCTCGAGTTATTTCCACGGAAGAAATTTCGGGGAGTCTTTCCAGTAAATGCCTGCGGTATAGATTCAGCTGGCCTGAAATCCCTTTTAATTCCCAAATGCTCTTCTGCATAACGAGCACATTCCACTGCGTCCGCCACCGTCGGTGGCTTCCACATTCTTACCATGGCTCTGATCCGAGGATTTAACCCAAATATGAAACGCTCGGCTTGGCGTTCATCCGTGTCTAGATAAGGGACATACTTCACAAGTTCCATGAACTTTGTCTCGTATTCTTCCACGGTTTTACTCCCTTGGGTTAGAGTATGGAAGGCTCCAGCTTGCTGCTCTTGAAAGAAAGGCGGCAAGTATTTCGCACGGAATCGGTCCATAAACAATTCCCAAGGAACGGTATCCGATGTCAGATGCAACTATTTTTCCATATTCCCCCACCAAATCAGAGCATTCCCTCTGAGTTGGAATACAACGATCTTCGTTTTAGAAGTTGAAGAATATTCTCTTAATGCAAAGCATCGGATCATCCCTTCCAACCATGCTTCGGCATGCTCTCCACCTCGTCCTCCAGAGAATTCCGAGAGTTTAATCTTTTGCAGTTCCCGCGAGATATCTTCCCTGTGGGGTTTGTCATCAAAATCCCTCGGCCTTTCTGAGTGCCTTTCCTCTGACTGACGTCGCTCCTCCTTGTTCCTGGTCGACTGCGACCCTTTCAAGGTTTCCATAATGGCCTCTAATGAGCTCATCACAGTAGTGAGATCAGGCGGAGCAACAGGTGCTGACGGCGATCTTGATGGTGGTGAAGGCGATGGTGAAGGTGGAGGTGGCGGCGCTGCATTTCGCTGGCGTTGTCGCCTTTGGTACGTGTTCAACATGGTAATTTTCCTGAAATGCATAATAAATTCATGAGGAGTGGATAAATTTTTAGACTGACAAAATATAATTTTCGCAAGATTAAAGCTGGCATACGGGTATAGTTCTTTTGCTATTTTACCTGCAGGCAGGTCTTACTGGTACCGAGGTCAAGGAGGGTGGCGGCACGACCTCCTTGTCTTATGCAGGGTAATATATGGTTACTAAATCTACAGTGGAATGCAAGGTTTTTCTAGATCAAAGTGTTAGTCTGTAGAGATTGTTTTAGTTCAGGATGCAGTGATAGAAGGGATTTATTGATTTCGGCGACTCATGACTAACTAACACTTGAATATTGATTCTCTTTTCCTTTGTGATTCTCCCCGTCTGCGTAACAAAATAAATGAGACTAAAATTTTAATTATTTTTGTACAGAATCAAACTCTAATTTAATTTATAAATAGTGCTAATCAACTTTTATTTTAGTTTGATTCTGCACGTTGGATAAATATTTATTATGCATATAACAAAATACCTCTATTATCCCCTTTTAACCGTGAAAGCATTTTAAACTTTAATTTGCCCTATCATATTCGGACCTGAATTTGTTTAGTATATGCGGATTTTTAAAATATACTATGTGGGGATAAATATTATTAATTTATCCAGAATTAAGTGCTCATACCCCAATTCATCATTCCCCTTTTAAATTTATGTTATAACTTATATATATTAATATTTTATTTAAATCCAAACTTCTTATAAACCCCTTAAAATCGTTACATCTGCTCTTCCTTTTTTTTTTTTTTTTTTAACATATGGTGGAGGTTCTATTACATAATACATACGGCATTAATTTTATGGAGCATAATTTTCACTATACTATATATATGTTTAACCAAAATATATATATATATATATATATATATATATATATATATATATATATATATATATATATATATATATATATATACTTCAAACCGCATGATATATATATTTTAACCCATAATACGTATTTAAACAAAATGAGATCACGTCGCTTGGCCCATTGGTAAGCTCTTGGAGTATTTGGGGGAGATCACGTGGTCGAATCCCGATCTCCGCCCCTCCATACAATGATTTTGCAACATAAAACTTTGCATTTAAATATGCGCTCCAAATCTTGTTAATACGCCAACCAATGTTTTAAACCGAACGTTTCATATGCCTCGGAATTTGGTAATATTCCACTGTAATTCGACTTTAAAATTTTGCATTTAAATATGCGCTCCAAATCTTGTTAATACGCCAACCAATGTATCAAAACCGAATGTTTCATATGCATCGGAATTTGGTAATGTTCCACTGTAATTCGATTTTAAAATTTTGTGTTTAAATATGCGCTTCGAATCTTGTTAATACGCCAACCAATGTATCAACCTAAGTTACCGGAACCATGTTATTATTTAAACGTGGGGCATATAATTTAACCTTCGACCTTACTATTATTTCAAATGCGAATAGTGGATTTGTTGATTTAACATTTGAATAAGGTGGATTGTAGTTTGTATTTTCCACCAAATTTTATACGATTTTTAGTTTTTTAATTTACGTAAATTAAAGCTCTGGTCCAAAAAGGGCGTCGGTTCAAATCACACAGCTGTCATGTGGAAGTTTAACTAACCGGATGTTTTTTATACGACAAATAAATCCCGTGTCGTCTTCAGCAGAGATTTCATTCGTGGCTCCACCTTGCCCTCGAAATATTTGACAGCAGATCATGTAAAAACCAGACGTCACTTTCACATCCATAACAGAGATTTTATTCGTACGACATTTACAGAGCTCCACTCTTTAAATTTAACGTTCGTGTCTTTTCAGCAGCTTGATTACATATATTTCTCAATCTCGGTTTTTTTTTTTTTTTTTTTTTTTGTGTGAAGTCTCCTTAGCTTTGAAATTCGCAGGATCGCTACCTATCCGTGCTCTGGAGACGTACAGGGCTTCGGTAGGAATGTTATGATTTTTATTATCTGCCAATCTTTTCTGTTATTGTCATGCATTACGTTAACATTGTTTGAAATTATGCTTTTTAATTCTTGATAATGCTTTAACATTCATATGCCTCCCCTTTCCATGCCTTGGAGGAAACCTCCATTTAGTAATTGCTACCGTTCAACTATTCCTTTTTGGTTTGATAAACAATTGAGTTTTGGATAGATTTTTACGGATCAACATGCCAAGTGGAAGTCATCCTGAAGCTGTTGCATTTTGCAAGGAAGCATCAAAACTAGTTGTCGGAGCACATAACATTTATGGATCATCCTTATACATGTATGCAGAGGAATCTCGCAAACCATCTGAAGAAGCCCATCAGCAATCCAAACTGCCCCTACCTGAACTGAAATGGGAGAAGGACCAGGTGCACGACAAAAAGGGAATCTTAACTCTTTTAATCTGTGTTAATTATGGTGGTTGGAAATCACTAAAATCACGTTTCTGTTCTTTCAGCTACAACCAGAGGCTTTATTTTTACTCGGTGCAGTATATTTAGGTGGAGACTGTGTCAAAAGGATCTAAAATCAGCTGCTTGTTGTTTTCATAAAGCTAGTCAGAAGGTAATTGGTCTGTATATACTCGAGTATTGAACAATATAATGATTAATCAGTGAAATACCTGCATTCTGTGCCTGATAAGATGCATTTACTTGTTCCACCTCACTTAGCTGTATAATCTTCATTGATAAGTATGCATTGATGGATGTTTTGTTTCCTGTGCCTGGCACTAATTTTCTTTGACATCTTAGAGCATATATCATGTTACGTTAAAAGATTATCGCAGCACGGGCTAACATGTTTCTGGTTCAGTGGAAACTAGATATGTTTCAGTATTTTGACTTTGTGATATGTTTTATTGTCACAACAATCAGCTGCTAATTATTCCTGCTATAGACTGCAGTTTCGCAGAAGTCTCAGGGCCTACTAGGTCAAAAGGTTTTGAACGAATCCTCTGATACCAAATGTAAGATCCCTTACAAGGGCTCTAAGGCTTGATTCTGTTTTGGCACAAATCGAAGCTCTGTAATTTCTCAAATCTTATCTCGAACTACATCTACAGCAATCTTATTAACACCAAAGCATACCATAGTATATCTGACATCTTTACGTGAAGTATTTCTGGTATTAAATATCTGGATTGTGATTACTCACGAATTCTGTCTCTTTGGTTTAGTTTAACCCCTAACCAGAAGGTGATTCGAGAGTCACTGTAACGAAGGGTGTCAAGAGCTGAAAGAAAGATCTCTCAAGAATTTGTAGATTAAGGTCAGAGATTTGGATACCAGTATTTGAGCATTGAAGATTCGTAACAGGATTTGTAGCACAAGTTGTTGGTGATGCAGATGTCAAGTAATGAAGTTGCCAAGGTTTGAAGTTTCTAAGCGGAGGTATGATCTATATGTTAGTAACCTTGTTGACCCTGATGACCTAATCAGTAACCACAATGACCTTGACATATAACAGTGATATTGTTTGTTATAGTTGCACTAGTGATATAACAATGACTTGATCATGTAGATATGATCTACAAATGAGCTTGCATAACAGTTGCACCTTCGACGGTGATTTGATGTCTACGTAAGATCCCCTACATAATCATGGATCGAGATGGTGAACCTTGAACGACTGAGAGTATTCTCGTTAAAGGCAGAAGGGAAAAAGGTCGTTTTACTATTTCAAACTAAGGGGTGTGCAAATTTCTAAGTCAATTTAATGATGCAGTAATTACTCTGGTTGAGCTTTGGCATTATTTTCAGCGAATGGGTTAATTCTTTAGTTCTCCACGTAGTGAAAAATGAGTACAATTTACCTTGTTGAGATATCTAAAATACCCAAACAAGACATACATACACAAAATTAAGGTTCCTTACAATGATTTAATTTAATTCGTAAGAGAAAAGATATTCCCAAGTAGTTGTCAGTATTACAATAAACATTTGCAAAGAAATTGAATGGAGAAACAAATCGTACCAAAAGAAAATACCTGGAACGCTGATGCTGATATTTAGGACTGTGATGATAGTTCTCCTCCCAATGATGTTTGATGAACAGAACAGATTACCCAAAAACAACAATCCTCCCAGCCGATCTAGGAGCAATCCTAGACCCAGAAGAGTGATCTTCTGCCCCCGTGCCCAGAATCCCAGAACGGTGAAACTCTCCTTTTAGAACTCTGCGTATCCTTCAATCCCTTGTTAGCCAGAATCTAGAAATTTTCTTCTTCCAACCGTCCCCTTACTCCTTCACATCCTCCCCCTTATAACCATCTCCCCACCGCCTTTCACTCCCGAAGATCTTTTATCATATTTATGAGGGTCTGCCACCATTTAAGGTGACCTTTTCTTCATTTAAGGGTATAGTTAATGTTTGAGATAAGTTTTTGGGATTAAGTGTATTAAATATCTTCGTTGAGTCTTTATCCACTTACGTAGAGGAGATGACTTTATGGAAGCTCACTTTGTATTATGTTTGTTTAATACTTAATTAATTTGGTTTAATTAAATGTTTTTATTTATAAGTTAGAAAATGGGTGTGATGACTTTATGTTTGTTTATAAATTAATTAATTTTCCTTAATTAATTTATATTATTATTTTATTGGATCATCCACATATGATTTAACGTATTATACTATTTATCACTAGGATGGGTCATTACACTTCTACCTCCAAGGCTTCCGCGACGGACGATGGTTTTGAAGATGACGTAGCCATGAGCCCTCATGAACCACGAAAGTGGGGCGACATGGATCTGTAGAGCAGCTACAGAGTGGTGGCGGTATCCTTGAGTAGCCCAACTCTTGGATCACATTCGTGCTACGGGAGCCTTAAGACAGTAGCGGGACAAGTTGAGCAGTTGGTGCAGAGAATCACGGATGGAGCAGAGGCAGAGCTAGATGCTGAAAGGGAGCAGCGCAGTGTAGATGTAGCAGCAGCGTGGCAGCGCAGCGCAGAGGGGGCTGATGTGACTTCAACGGCGCAGTGCAGGCTGGCTTACGCATGGCAGAGCTACAACAACACAATGGCTTTAGGAGGACAACACAAAGCATTAGCCTATGGAGCTTCAGTGATGAGGATGGAGCCCAACTGACTTGTCTGTCAAAGATTGGGTGGGAGTTTTCAGTTGCCTCTCTCAGCAACTGTGTTGTAGTGTAGTGGTTGGCAGCACGATGCAACAGATTGAGAGGGAGCTGCAGTACAGATGTGGCAGTGGCGGTGGTGGTGGCAGCGTCATGGGCAGTAGTACGGGAGAGCAGCAATAACGTAGTGATTAAGGGCAGCAGGCCAAGCATCAGCGCAGAGGCCCACACCAGAAACTAGTGCAGAACTTCAGGTTGAAGTAGTGTTGTGCTAGAGCACATTCCTCGCTAAGAGGGAGTGTTGAGATTTTTGAGTGTTGGGGTAGCATCGGATGTGATCTAGCGCCCAAACTTTGTGGAGGGACTGGAGTACATGAGATCTCCAAGACCCAGAAAGGGATTTGAGAAATTCCATCCAGTTTGGGAGATAATTAATTAATTAATGTTTTTAATTAAGGACCCTAAGTCTAACTTAGGAAAATTAAAATATTAAAGGAAATTAATTTAAACATGTGATGGAAATGAGTTAAGTCACACGGATCAAGCTTTCTTTTAATCTTAGCCATTGATTCAAGATTAGGTCATGGTCATTGATTTCCCAACGAGAAAGTATAAAGGAAAGGCTTGGGGTCAGTTGGAGAACACACACACAGAGGCAGAGCACTGAGACTAAGCTGGAATTCTAGGTCTGGTTTGCTAAGAATTTCCAGAAGTGTTTCAGCTGCAGCAAGGGGTAGTATTGGATAAGGGGATGATCTGATCCCAGAGCCATGAATCAGCAAGAGGCAGAGAAGCAGCAACCAAGTGCAGCAGCAGAGGAAGCAGAGGCTACATAGCAGCTGCGTAGCGCAAAGGGTTTCAGCCGCTACGCAGGCCCAGAAAGGGCAGCGCAGAGGCAGTAGGACGCCATCCAGGTTTACATAGGGCCAACCAGGGCAGCGTAAGGACTGCGTCACCCAGTTTGGGGTTATGCAGCCCTCTCCTGAGCAACGCAGGGGCATGCAGAGGCTAGCAAAGCTGACGCAGGCAGCTTTAGAGCAGCGTTGGGGTTTCTAGAGGCAAAAAGGGGCTGAGTTTTGTAAATCCCATTTGAGGGTGTGAATCAGTCCAGTTTTCAGTCTCCGAAACAGCAGGTATAGTTGCAAATCTTATTTTCTCTGTTAGGTTAACCAGTAAGGTGCCCAGATTTGCTGTATTCCGAATCTACTTAATAATATAAACCCTCCAACAGCAGAAGATCGTTTTTCCCGCATTGGGTTTTTCCGGGGACAGTTGTCCAAAAAATCTTGTGTGTCACTTTGTTTGTGTGCATGTATTTTTGCTTAGGTTTAAATCGGTGAAGAACTGTTATGTGTTTACTTCGATGTTAATCTAAATTTTCAGCATTAATAACTTGATTAAGTAGCAGAAGTATAACCAAATCTAACAGTAGGGTTTCTGCATAAAGTAATATTCAGAGATTTTCACACCTGTTCCTTTGTTAACAAAAATTTCACTCCATGCTTTTCGCTCTTTCCTTTTGTTTAACTCTTGTGACGATTATTCCCTTTTCTCTATGTTGTTCAAACGTGAAAATGCTTCTGTGTCTCCTTCCACTGTTTTATAATCACCTCTCAAGCATCATGTATATCTAACACCTGTAAATATAAGGAGTCATAGAAAATAGTACAAAATTCCAGTCTGCGACAGTATAAAGTTTAAACTGCCAAAGGCATAGTTCTACTTCTGTCCAAGTGCCTGGAGAGTAACATGTTTCTCTTAAAATCTAATGTGCCCAAGGAGCAATTGATGAGTGCCCAAAATATACTATTGTCATCATTATATTTTCATCCTCTATACAGAGTTCCAATAGGAAGCTGCTTGCATGGACTGCTTTTTTTTTTCTTTGTCAAGGGAAATGATTCATAAGAGACCAATCAGAAGCAAACTGCAGCGTAATCTACAATATGGTTGTATGTGGGCTGTCATGTCCCCATTTTATTTTCCTCTATTGTACAGCAAGGGTGGATTCCCAGGGCATGGGATGGCTAGGACAAGGGAGCAGGATTATGTCATCAGAGGGCTCGGGGGAGTTTTTATGGGATTCGATGGCATTCACTTGGCGTATTCCACCATCCACACAACTCGCCTTTTGTTCTGTTGCATTCCGAAAACTTTCAAAAAACTGTATTATTACTGGGTCGGACTTAACTAATTATGCTTGAGGTAGCATTCTGGGAGGATCATTTGATGAAACGCCTCAGTGTAATAGCTCGTTGGAACCAGAACGAGAAGATCTATAGGATGGGATGCTAAGAAGTGATTTTCAGTGGTCGGAGAGAGTATGGAGGGCAATTTACCATTTTCCCAGATTAAAAATGACTTTAATTAGTCATTTAAGTAAAAAGGGTAAAAATAATTAATTGGGGGAAAAAGACCAAAAATGACTTAAGCGAAATAAAATAGAAATAAAAGGTCACTTAAGATAATGTCAAGAAAGGAGCTTCTAGAATATTAATAAAATAATAAAATAAGATGCTTTTAGAGGCTTGAAGATCTATCCTCCAGATCTATAAAAGAGGAGGAGGAGATCATTTGGAGACATCTTGGATTTGAGTATTTTTAGTGGAGAGGTTTTGACTCTTGAGAATGTGGTTCTTAACTTCAGTAGGCCCAGGACAAAAACTCTCCGGTGATTCAGCGAGAGTGGGCGAGCACCCATCTCTCTCTCTGTTAGAATTCACAGGTTGCAGCTATTGTTTTCAGTTCAGATTTTGGAGGCCCAGTTTCAGCTTGTAGCAGATATTTGTGGGAGGCCATTCTCTTAGCCAGTTCTGGCATTATATTTACTCTTCTATTTAATAAAATAAGGCTGGGTTTTCTACATGATTATTTTGTCAAATCTTCAGTTGCAGATTTTATTTCATGTTTTTGCCATTGATATTTGTGGTTCAATTTGTGCAAATGGTTTAAGGAATTGACGGTTTAAATTTTGAAGTATTTGTCTACAAAATTTTATATTTGGGACATTACAGAGGCATGCATGGATGGATGCACATACTTCGTCTCTTTCTATGTAAATATGAAAAAATAACAAAGTGGGTTCACGATTGTTATTTTTTTTCTCATAGAAATTTAGTGTTAGTTATATTGTTTATTATGTTATCTGAGGTGTTCTAACTTTTTATAAATATTTTATTTAGATTGATTTTCAAGCGACTAGTAATGTCATGCACCATTTCTACAGAGACAAATGTACTGATGTTTTAAGAATACATAACTTCTTGCTTGAAAAAAGATGACAAAATTATCTATCATTTTTGTCTAGTTTATTTCTTATCGTTGTATTGTTTTTGTAGGTTCATCATACAGCAACGCATTTACTACAGTCTGCCTTGAAGAAAGTTCTTGGCAATGAAACATCCCAAGCAGGGTCTTTGGTTGCTTTTGATCGTCTTAGGTTCGACTTTAATTTCCACAGACCAATGTCAGAACATGAAATTACAAAAGTAGAGTCACTGATCAATGCATGGATTGGTGATGCTGCACCACTGAAATCCCAAATCATGCCACTATCTGATGCAAAGGCTGCTGGAGCCATTGCAATGTTTGGTGAAAAATATGGAGATGAGGTTCTTTTCGATAACTTTATTGAGGCTATGAGTTATCACATGTCAGAGACTGAGTAATTATTTCTTTTGGAAGCTAATCAATTTATGATATATCAGAGGTTCAACTGATCGTGAATTACTATTCTATATAAATGACCCTAAATTGGATTGTTGCATGTTAAATTATCGTAGTAAGCAAATCTGGCATATGAGGATTAAAATTCATGTCCATCAAACACCATAATAGTCTAAACATGCCTTCTCTTTAGTTAGTCTATACGTTGTTTTAAAACTGACCTGTAAAGCTTTTTAGTTAATGCATGTCCCTGTGTTGTATGCAGAAGCTCATTGATATATCTTATATCTATTTTAAAAATTACAAGTACCAAAACGTTTTAATTTCTTAAATGAAGTTTAGTTGTTTTTTCTTCGTTTAACATGTTTTTATGATCTTATATCAAAAAACATTTATGAGAGCTTCCTCAAGATACAGAAAATTTCATGAAACATTTCGAACTGCCAAAAACAAGTCTAATGCACTTTTTGGAGTAGATAATTGGGCATTCTCCTCACTGATTTAGAGCGATCTTCTATATACTCTTTACCTCTGATCATAATGATGATGCTTTGCTTTAAGTTCTGAATGCTGGTACAGTAATGTAACACTGTTGCATCCTTTAACAAAGTCCTCACTGGTGGATCATTTAAATCTGCTAAGTAACATGTAAGATCCGCTCTGCAAATTGATAACAAGTGTGTTTTGAACGTTGGTAATCTTATGGATTTTTGAGTATTATTAGCATACGAATATCACATCTTTAGTGCGTACTAGTCTTTGATCCAGATCTCACTTCTCAGAACAGCTTGTTGCATCACTGTCCAGTGGCTATAATTACATTGATGAATGAGCTTTGAACACCAATAAGTCCGGTCATTGTTCACTTGCTATAAATGTCATATTTCACTTGGATATCTGTGGTTGTTATCATATGCAATTCGCATGTTAATTGTGCACTATTTACAAGACATAAAGTTAGGGTACACGAAGTCTGATTTTTCATGCTAGTGAACCTATGGTAAAAGCACTTTGAATGCTGTCATAAGATCACTTTTATTTGGTTGTAGTGTGCTACTTGTCTAAGCATTCCTTACACTTGGGATTGATCATTGTGTTGAGAACTAGGTAGGGCAGTGTTTAATTCAAATTGTCTTCTTGGTAATTACTTCTGAGCTTACTTCTTTTACTTATGTCTTCTCTTCTTAGCTTATTATTGTTGATTTTTGTAGCATCAGAAAGTGTTCCAAGTCTCAAACTTTGCAGGGAGGCTTGGACATGAGTATTCCAAAGAACCTAGAAACTGTTTGTGGAAATTCCACTCGGTTCATGACTTATTAAAATAATTAATTATTTTAATAGAGACCCTAAGTCTAAACTTAGGGAAATGAAATAATTAAAGGGTATTAATAAATCAGAGTGTGAATCTTCTAGAAAACAAAGATCAAGTCAAGTTTTAATCTTAGCCATTGATTAAACTTCTAATCTGGGCCGTTGATTCACCAACGAGAAAGATTATAAAAGAAGGCTTGAGGGTCATTTGGAAAACAAGTCGGGCATACACAGTACCCGAAGGAGATCAATTCTGAAGTAAGAGAATTCAATCTCAGTGGGAGAGTTGCAAGGCAGAGATTTGCAGAAGCAGAAGGAGGGAGTCAGCAAGTGATTGAGGTCAGGGATAGAGAGACGCAGTGGGTCACAGGAGGCAGTTGTGGGCTGCAGCGCTGTGAATCCACGCAGAGCCTACGCAGACTTATGCTGTCCAACGCAGGGACTGCGCAGAGAAACATGCAGACACGCACAGGAGATAGCAGAGGCTAATCAAGGTGTCAAAGATTTGTCGGGAGGAGTCGAGAATTCGGTCTCAGGTGTTTCAGATTTTATCTGCTAGTATATTCCTTGTAAAGAAATCATTTGCTGAAGAATTTAATAAAACCCTCATCTACTGCATCGGTTTTCCCGCATTGGGTTTTTCCGGGGACAATTGTCCAAAAATAGCCATGTACATGTGATTGATTCTTGTGCTTATGTCCTTTATTGTTTACTTCTCTGCATATAAGTTTGTGAATGTTGCAGTAGTATTTATTTCGATATTTGCTAGAATATTTCTATAAATAACTTATTGAAATAATTAGGAGGAATAAATCTATCACTGCAACTGTATAGTTTTCAGATTGAAAATTTCACATGGTATCAGAGCCAGAGATGAGTAACAAGAACAAAGAATCGACTAGTGGAAAAAAGTCTACGGCTGTAGTAGCAATGTAGAAGGGTTCACGCAGATCTCTAGGGAGGGAAAGAAGCATGATAGAACAGATGGATCACGATGACTCTGTTCTGGCATCTAGACTTGAAGAAGAATTTGCTTGCGTATCAAGCACTGCTTCTTCTGATGTCTGGTATATTGACAGTGGAGCTTCTGCTCACTTGACGGAATTCAGGAATGTTTTTTCGACTACTGAGAGGAGCATATGAATTTTAAAATAACCATGGGTAATAAAGCAAAATGTACCCTTATTGGGAGAGGTACTGTAGTATTTTAGACCGAGGCTGGAAATATGATTCAAGCCACTAACGTACTGCATGTGCCCGGGTTGGGGATGAACTTGCTCTGAGTGTCTCAGCTTCAAAACCAAGGTCATGATGTCTACTTTATTGGCAATAGGGTCTACGTCAAACACCCCAGTTGGAAGAAGGAACAGATTGGGTAAGAAGCAACAAACTTTACAAGTTGCAACTTGAATCCCCAATGGCACTGGTTGGCAGCATAGATGAAACGAACCTGAATGAGTTATGGCACAGAAGAATGGGACATTTGCATCATGGGGCGTTAAAAATTCTCCAGAAGACTGTCACTGGAGTTCCAGAGCTGAGCACAAAACAGGAGGATGTCTGCAAAGGTGCGTATTGGGAAAATATGCCAAGGCAGCGTATCAGAGAAGCAACAATAGGGCCAAGGGTGTATTGGACTTGATACACTCGGATCTCTGTGGACCAATGCCCACTAGAGCTCTTAGCGGTGCCGAGTACTTCGTCACCTTTATTGATGACCATTCCAGGAAAACCTGGATCTACTTTTTGAAGACTAAGGACGAAATCTTCAGTCGGTTTAAAGAGTTTAAGGTTCTGGTAGAAAATATGACAGGAAAGCGGATCAAGGTGTTGCGTTCAGACAATGGTGGTGAATACATAGATAAGGAATTCACTAGGTTTTGCGCAAGGGAAGGTATCAAAAGAGAGTGGACATCTCCATACAATGTGGAGCAGAATGGTGTGGCAGAAAGGAAGAACAGAACTATTGTCGAAGCGACAAGGGCAATGCTGTATGACCAAGACATGCCTAAATTTCTGCAGGCTGAAGCTTGTAATACAACTGCCTATGTTCAAAACAGGACTCCTCACGCTGCATTGCGAAAGATCACGCCAAAAAGTGTCTTCATTGGCAATAAGCCTGAAGTGAGTCACTTTAGGATCTTCGGCAGTACAACTTACTGCCATGTGCCTAGTGAGAAGAGGAAGAAGTTGGAAATGACTGTAGAAAAGGGTATCTAGTAGGATACAATGAGAATGCAAAGGCATATCGCATCTACATTCCCGAGAGCAGGAAAGTCGTAGTGCAGAGGGATGTGAAATTCATGGAGGAGAAGGCCTTCAAAAGATCTTGCGAGTTGCCTTCTGTGACACAGTTTGAGGAGGATCTGTTGGTTCAACCTCAACAACCAACGACATAAAATTCAGTTGCCTCTCCAAGGCATGGGGTTCCAAGGGATGTGTCTCCCGATGATTTGCAAGAGGGAGAGCTGGTAAATCCACCCACCACTAGTGGAAGAAAGAGCAGGGAACTAAGACAGATTCTGAAAGATGCAGAGGACTTTGTCCGAGTCCCCCGAAATGAGAAGAGATAACGTAAGCAGCCTGAGAGGTATCAAGCCTTGGTTGCTCAAGTCGGAGAACCTTCCAGTTTTCGAGAAGCAGCTCATCACCAGGTGTGGGTAGATGCAATGGTGGAAGAGTACAGTTCCATCATGACGAATGATGTCTGGGAAGTGGTCCCCAGACCTCAGGAGAGATCAGTTGTAGGATCAAGTTGGATCTACAAGGTCAAGTATGCTACAGATGGCAGCATTGAGAAATTTAAAGCCAGGTTTGTGGCTAAGGGGTATGCTCAGAAGGAAGGGATCGATTATGAAGAAACCTTCATTCCAGTAGCCAGATACACCTCTATCAAATCCGTGATATCCCTTGTTGCGCAGATGGGATTGGACATTCACCAAATGGACGTCAAGACAACATTCCTGAATGGGGTGATAGAGGAAGAGGTGTATATAGAACAACCAGAAGGCTTTGAGACGCATGATCAGAAGACTCATGTGTGCAGACTAAAGAAAGCATTGTATGGATTGAAGCAAGCTCCTAGAGCTTGGTATGGTCGAATTGACAGCTACTTGCAGAAAATGGGATTCATCAAGAGTGATGCAGATCCAATCTCTACTATCTAAGAGTAGGGAGTGAACCTACTGGTTTTATATGTAGATGATCTATTCCTTGTAGGATCATCAAGGCTCATCATAGACTGCAAGAAGAATTTGGCTGAGTAATTTGACATGAAGGATCTAGGACAGATGCACTATTTTCTGGGGTTGGAAGTTTGGTAGCAGAATGGGGGATATTTCTTGGTCAAGGAAGATACACTACAGAGATCCTGAGGAGATTTCAGATGGAGGATTTTAGACCATGACGACTCCAATGATCACTAACTGGAAGAAAATTGACACGTCCGAAGACAATGAGGCTGATCCTACGTTGTATAGGCAGCTCATAGGATCGTTGATGTATCTGGTAAACACAAGGGCAAACATTTGTTATGCTGTAAATACCCTCAGTCAGTTCATGTTAGAACCTACGAGGGCTCATTGGGCAGCAGCTAGGCATGTTCTCAGGTATCTTCAAGGAACAATCGAGCTTGGATTGAAGTACACCCGTAGCAGTGATGTTAGGTTGAGTGGATTCACCGACGCAGATTGGGCTGGGAGTTCAGTAGATCGGAAGAGTACCAACAGGTATTATTTCAGTCTAGGATCAGGAATGACTTCCTGGTGCAGCAGGAAACAGAAGTTCGTGGCACTGAGCTCAGCAGAGGCAGAATATATGGCAGCTAGCACAACTTCCTGTGAGGCCATATGGCTTCGAAAACTGCTGGTGAACCTACTTAAGGAGAAAATGGAAGCGACTAGTATCTTATGCGATAATTAGAGTTACATCAAGCTCTCTGAAATTCCCGTGTTTCATGATCGGTCAAAGCATATTGAGATCATGTGTCACTTCATCAGGGACTGTGTACAACGTGGAGCTGTTCAGTTGCAGTACAATCCAACAGGAGAACAGGTGGCAGACATTCTCACAAAAGCTCTGGGGAAGACTAAGTTTGTCTACTTCAGAGAGAAGATGGGGATGATCAAGAATCCATTCCAATAGTAGGAGTGGATAGGATCAGGATTCAGAGGGAGCTGTAGTACAAATGCAACAATGATAGTGGCAATGTCAAGGGCAACAGTACAGAGGGCGGAAACGCAGCAGATGAGGGGCAACGTCCAGAGATCAGCAGCGCAGAGGGTGCTTCAAAAGCAGAGCAACATGCACCAGGCATATTGTTGGAACACCTTTCTCGCTAAGAGGGAGTGTTGATTTTTGTAGCATTAGAAAATGTTCCAAGTCTCAAACTTTGCAAGGAGGCTTGGACATCAGTATTCCAAAGAACCCAGAAATCGTTTGTGGAAATTCCACTCGGTTCATGACTTAAATAATTAATTATTTTAATAGAGACCCTAAGTCTAAACTTAGGGAAATGAAATAATTAAGGGGCATTAATAAGTCAGGGTGTGAATCTTATAGAAAACAAAGATCAAGTCAAGTTTTAATCTTAGCCATTGATTAAACTTCTAATTTGGGCCGTTGATTCACCAACGAGAAAGATTATAAAAGAAGGCTTGAGGGTCATTTGGAAAACAAGCCGTGCATACACTCAGTACTCGAAGGAGATCAATTCTAAAGTAAGAGGATTCGATCTTAGTGGGAGAGTTGCAAGGCAGAGATTTGTAGAAGCAGGAGGAGGGAGTCAACAAGTGACTGAGGTCAGGGGCAGAGGGACGCAATGGGTCACAGGAGGCAGCTCTGGGCTGTAGCGCTGTGAACCCACGTAGAGCCTACACAGACTTACACAGTCCAGTGCAGGGACTGCACAGAGAAACATGGAGACAGGCAAAGGAGATAACAGAGGCTGATCAGGGTGTCAAAGATTTGTTGGGAAAAGTTGAGAATTCGGTCTCACGTGTTTCAGATTTTATCTGCCAGTATATTCCTTGTAAAGAAATCATTTGCTGAAGAATTTCATCTGCTGCACCAGTTTTCCCGCTTTGGGTTTTTCGGGGGACAATTGTCCAAAAATAACTGTGTACATGTGATTGATTCTTGTGCTTATGTCCTTTTCTCTTTACTTCTCTGCATATATGTTTGTGAATGTTGCAGTAGTATTTATTTTGATAGTTTTTAGAAGATTTCTATAAATAACTTATTGAAATAATAAGTAGGAGGAATAAATCTATCACTGCAACTGTATAGTTTTCAGATTGAAAATTTCACAATTATGTCTTTCATCAAGTCAATTACCAAAAATACAAGACACAAATTTAGGCTCTTCGAGCCATGGCCAAAACCTCTCCCTCTTGGAGAGGAAAACCCACAAGAAATTATTCTTATAGACTTTCAGATGACAAGTACCATGACCTTGACACAGACCCTTGACCCTTTTATGCCTCCAAGACGTTGTCACTGCTTCTTCATTGACTCCTTGAGCTGATCCTTCTTTTCTGCACTGTCCTGCACCTTTTTGCACTAGGACTATAGAGCTTAGTCTCTCACTGTATTTCCCTTCTTCGGCTATGTGTGATCCTTTCTGAGATATCAGCGCCTTGTTATGGACAATCCTGTGCACACCTTGCATCTCCACTTGATCTTGCTTGCTGGTCTTCAAATTACACACGTCCTATCTCCTTTCGTTGAACAATCCACACTATAATGATACCCTTTCTAGCATTGTATTACTTCGCTGAGCCAACTTGTTATACTTCACACTTAGCACAGTCCTCTAACTTTTAAACACAGTCTTGTAACTTCACACTAAACATAGTCCTACAACTTTGCATTTAACACAGTCCTGTAACTACGCATATATATATATTACTCCGTCTCCCTTCTTCACACTAAACACAGTCCTGTTCTTGCACTTATTTCAGACATATATGACCGAAGTGATCCTAGACTTGTTCGAGGTATCTGCCCAAATGAAACTGCAGACCTTCTTATATATAATGTTCTCCTTTCTGTGTTTTAGGCCGACCTATCAAACTGTGTGTAGGCCGACTTGTTTAGGGGTATGTGAGCCGACTTGTCCATTGCTCATAGGCCGTCTTGAGGAGATATTCCAACGCTGAAATTGAGCATCATATTGAGCCATGTTATTCAAGCTGAATTGACAAGGTCTTGAGGCATACATGACTGATATTACATTGGTGATGCTTCATATACATGACTCTAATTTAATACATTTATGACAAGATGACAAATCCCTAAAAGACATCAAGAAGAAGTCTTTTGACTTATAATAAAATTCGTTGCTCATGAAACCCATGAAGCAAGCTTAACAAAAATACATTTTATTATCTTTGTCTTCTTCATTACATAAATACATAATTACATAGTCAATATGACGACCGAACCTAGTTACACTTTCCAACACTCCCTCTTAACTAGGGAGGTAATCATAATGGTACATGGTCACTTTCAATCCGAAGAATCTCATAAGAAAAATTGGATTGGTAATCACATCTGTATAGCATCATATCAACCAACATTGTCCTAGTGCAAGGCCTTGACTAACAGCTCCATCTCCACGAGATCTTGAGCTTCAATTCTTGTGACACCAATGATGAATAGACACCTACATCATTGTCTCTCTTGGATCATATCCCACTTGGGTTCACTCAGGATATGTCCACAAGAACTATTCTTATCTTGGATTCCCAGTCCTCAAAGAATATCGGTCCTTCCATGACTACTCTTATCTTGGATGCCCTAATCCATCCTCAAAGAGTATCAGAGGCCAGATGATTACCCAATCGTCCATTTTGTCTTCCCAGGTGAAAACCAGAATGATGTGTCTATCCATTCTCTCCTTGTGGCCTTCACTAAGACTTACAACTGTTAGTCCTGGTCTAGTGCATGACACATGAATTTAGAGAATCATATTCGTCACTTCCTTTTAATTCAGGAAGGACATACTTCAGGTTTCTTCCAAGTAAGAAACTCAGTACCAGATTCCCTCTTAACTAGGGACCTGTAGCAGCAATGATGAAAACACCCAGCTGCTGCTCATGAAGAACTCCTTGTTAATTTTGGACAACTAGGTCCAAACTCCATGTTGTGATGCTCAGATGAAGATGTCAATATTTTTATTGGATTCCTCTTTCGGAGAGGTGCAAGATCAATCTAAAGATCATTTTGATCCGATGAGCAGAACATTTATTTTGAATTTATTCAAGATATGTGCAGGTCGGCCTTAAGGTTTTGTGCCCCAGCAGTTGTGTCACACACCCCCATTGATGGATATATATTGGTCAACGTTGGAGGACATTTTCACTCGTCTCATCCTCACACATTTCTCTCTCCTCATCTGATTGGTTCGATAACCTTGGAGGCTCTTTTCTCCACACGTGGGAAAACTTTAGCAGCAACACATTTCTGTTTTCGGTCTAGGGTTTCTGCAGCAACTTTGACCAGCGTTGACTTTGGTCAACGCAAGGTCAAACGGACCTGAAACTCTCCCTAAATTTCAATTTTCCAAATCAGCATTTTTTGGCACTATTCCCGAGGCTAGACGTTGACTTTGACTTGGCTGCGTTGACCTAGCTGTTGCTGTTGTTTGCGTTGACTGTTGACTGATAGCATTGACTTTTGGTTGACTTTTGAGTTCACTGTTTTGGCTGTCCTAGAGGGTTGTGTGACATTGCTGGTTGGATGACCATATTGAGACTTTGCTGGTTGAAGCATCCTGTTGACCGCCGTAACGCACCAACACACTTGTATATCTCTAGCTTGTCTTCTGTCGATCTACTGGTATGTTCTATCAACATTTTACTTTGTTGTTTATGTGATTGCTGACTGATATTGGGATAAAAGGTAAAGTTTCTTCAAGCATAAAACATCTACAAAAATTTACACTCCTCCCTTCAATGTCATGAATTTCTTTGTAGTTGAGGAGTCTTCATCTTTGGGATATCTTCAGAGGGCACAAATCATCCATCACTTCCATCCAAGAGTCATGTCATCTAGTAGAAAGTGATTCATCAGTCTTTCTCATCTGATCCACCTTTATGCCATACTGCGTTCCTTCGAACCATCTCCCAAGGATCTTACATCCTTCCACATGGTTGGCAGTCGTGCATACACACATTCAAATAAACATATACACAAGAACTTTTAAATCAAAAGTTACCTCAATGATGATCTTTCACCATGATATCTTCCTGTAGGCATCGACATCCTTTATTCATATTGACACATCTCCTAAATATATGTATTGTCAAGGGTCTTTTGTCTTTACCAGACTTATATCAGAGCCTTCATATCCTCCCAAGAGATCTCTGTGAAAATTTTTGAATACAAAATTTCAGAAACCCTACTGTAGTATCTTGATTTATTTCTCCTACTTATTTTATTTCATTAACAAGTTATTAAACTGAAGTATTCAGAAAAACAACGAAGTAAACACAACTAGCAGCGTACACATATACAAATCATTTTCTGAAGCATAGTGCACATATGACAAAGGACACACAAATTTTTCGGACAAATGTCCTCGGAAAAACCCAATGCGGGAAAACCAGTCCAACAGTTTTGTGGATTTATTATTATTAAGCAACAATATTCTGAGTACATCTAGGGTGCCATAATCTGGCTCACTCAACAAATGTGAAAATTCTATAATGGAGAATTTTACTGCAACTACTTATAAAATTTCTTCTGTTGTATTGTCAAACACAATTATTTAACATTTCACTTGTGTTAAATAACAAAATAAAATATGCTATAGACTTCACGATTAACAAATCACATATCAAAATAGCACAAGTAATCACACATAGACATTGTTATTTTTGGACAATTGTCCCCGGAAAAATCCAACTTGGGAAAACTGGTGCAGCAGATCTGAGGGTTTCTTTATTATGCAGAAAATTCTGAGTACAAGATGTGATTGTAAATGTTAATCAATCACCTGAAGAATTCTGATGACAAACGACTGAGTGAGACAATTCTCACATCACCATGTGAGTTCCAGCACTGACTTGCACCCACACTGACTGGCTCTACATGATTTCTGTGCAGTGACTGCATCACTCACGCTGTCATTGTGTCACTGCTTCTGCTACTTGTCGTGGTTGCTTCTGGGCTTGCTGCTACATGAGACTAGAGTGCTCTTTCCTTCCCAAAATGTCCTCTTGACACCAGGTGAACCCTCCGCTGCTCCTCCAATAGAAAACGTAACTCCCTCTGCTTCTCTGCGCTGGCCCAACGTAATTGCTGCTAGAGTAACTCTACGCTGAAGCTTTGGCTCCTCTCTGACTCCTCTTCATGCACTCTCTATGCCATAGAAATTCTCCCTCCTGGAGATGTTACCTTCCCCTCTCTGCAAATGAGAACCACTTCGATTCTTCCTCGCTCTGAAGAAATCGAACTTTTGATTCTTTCTCCGTCTGATGTGTTTTTCCATAGGCCACTCACCCTCCTTCTTATATTCTTCTGTTGAACCTTCAACGGCCAAGATTAAAACATAATCAACGGCTAAGATTAACTTGGAGATGATCCATGACTTTTTCTAGAAGATTCACACTTGATTTAATTAATACACTTTAATTAATCAAATTCCCTAAGTTTAGACTTAGGAAAACATTAAGAATGATTAATTAATTTAATTAAATCATCTCTTAGTGGAATTTTCCAAAACCATTTATGGGTTTTAGGGAATACATGTGTCTTAGCCTATATACAAAATTACAAGGCTAAAGCACATCTCATGCTATCATAAATCAACACTGCCTCTTAGTGAGGAAAGTGCTCTAGCAAAGCACCTCAATGTGCTGCTGATCTGATTTCTTGGAACATCTGCTGCTGTGCTGTTGATGCTGCTCACCAACTCTGCACAAAAATGTTGCAATTGTACTGTTGCTGACCCTGCATGCTGCTGCGAACTGCCACTATACTGCAACTCTCTCCTTCAACTGCGCTGAGGATCCATTTCTTACTGAAATGGATTTTCAGTCATACCCAGTTGATCCCTGAATTGAGTGAACTTAATTTTCCCCAGAGCCTTAGTGAGTATATTTGTTGTTTGTTCGCCTATGGGAATGTACTGGAGTTGTGCTGCCCCATGCTGAACACAGTCTCTGATAAAATGACACCTGATGTCAATATGTTTGGACCGATCATGAAATACTGGATTTTCAAAGAGTTTGATACAACTCTGATTCTCACAGTAAACGCTAGTTGGCTCCATCCTGCTTCTGAATAGACTCACAAGAAGTTTTTGAAGCCAGATTCTTTCGAATGTAGTTGTACTAGCTACCATGTACTCCGCCTCGGCTGTGCTCAATGCTACTGACTTCTATTTCCTGCTGCACGAGGACACCATTCCTGATCCAACGCTGAAACAATACCTAGAGGTTCTTTTCCTGTCCACTGAGCTTCCTGCCCAGTCTGCATCTGTGAAACCACTGAGTTTGACATCCTCTCCTCTGCCATATCTGATACCGAATCTGACTGTCCCTCGTACATACCTCAGTACGTGCTTTGTTGTGGCCCAGTGCACTCTTCTCGGTTCCACCATGAATTGACTAAGAGTGTTAACATCAAAGCAAATGTTTGGTCTGCTGTTAACCAGATACATCAATGACCCAATGAGTTATCTGTATAAGGTGGGGTCTACTTCTATATCTTCTGATGCATCTATATTTTTCCAATTGGTGATCATGGGTGTGGCCATGGGCCTGCAATCCTGCATTCTGAACCTCTTCAAAATTTCCAAGGCATACCTCTCCTGTCCCATGAAGATATCTCCATCTTTCTGACAAACTTCCAATACTAGGAAGTAGTGCATCAACCCCAAATCCTTCATGTCAAATTCAACTCCTAGATTCCATTTGCAATCCTTGATGAGTCTGGATGATCCTATGAGAAACAGATCATCTACATATAGTACTAGTACCAATGGCTCATCCTCTACCAACAAATAGTAGAGATTGGGATCCGCATCACTCTTGACAAATCCCATCTTTTGCAAATATCTATCTATCCGACCATACCATGCTCTTGGAGCCTGCTTAAGCCCGTACAGGGCTTTCTTTAACCTGCATACATGAGACCCCCTTTCATGAGTCTCAAAACCCTCTGGCTGTTCGATATATACCTCTTCCTCAATTTCTCGATTCAAGAATGCTGTCTTGACATCCATTTGATGAATCTCCCATCCCATCTGTGCTACTAAAGAGACGACAGTCCAGATGGCGGTATATCTGGCAACTGGTGCGAAGGTCTCCTCATAGTCAATGCCTTCCTTCTGAGCATACCCTTTGGCCACGAACCTTGCCTTGTATTTCTCTACACTTCCATTTGCAACGTACTTGATCTTGTAGATCCAACGTGATCCAATAGCTGATCTTCTCTGAGGTCTGGGTACAACTTCCCAGACATCATTTGTCATGATAGAAGCATACTCTTCTATCATGGCATCTACCCATACTTGGTGTTGAACAACTTCCTGGAAGTTGGAAGGTTCCTCCACTTGAGCCACCAAGGACTGGTACCTGTTGGGAGGTCTGCACTGTCTCTTCCCAATCCTGGGAGTCCTAATAAAATTCTCTGCGTCCCTCAGTACTCTCTAAGATTCTCTGCTGATCTGACCACTGGTGGAGGACTGCTCTCTCAACTCTTCCTCTTGATCTAGCGGCTCCACTGACTGAGTATCTTCCTGATCTTCCTTTGTAAAAATGTTAGTACTTGTCCTTGGTACCAACGTCTGTCTTTCTGTCTGTTCCTCTTGGTGCCCCTGCTATTCTTGGACCAAGGGAACTTCGGTAGTTCGATCTTTTGTTGGCATATCACGCAATTTCTGAAAAGCTCTGTCCTCCATGAACTTAACATCCCGTTTTATCACAACCTTCCTATTGTCAGGAATATAGATCCTATATGCCTTGGAGGTGTCACTGTACCCTACGAGATACCCCGTTTCTGCAGTTTGATCTAACTTGCTTCTCTTCTCACTGGGTACATGACATGTATGCCATGCTACCAAATATTTGAAGATTTCCTACTTCCGGTTTCTTCCTTGTGAAAACTTCTTCAAGAGTCTTCTTCCTCAATGCCCTATGAGGTGTCTTGTTTTGGATATGCACTGCCGTGTTGCAGGCTTCAGCCCATAAATATCTGGTTAAATCAAGGTCAAATAACATGGCCTTGGCTGCTCCTACAATTGTCTTGTTCTTCCGTTCTGCCACACCATTCTGCTCTGGATTGTATGGCGCAGTCCGTTCTCTCCTGATGCCCTCCTTTGCGCAGAAATCTGTGAGGTCTCCATCTATGTATTCCCCACCATTATCTGAACGCAATGTCTTGATTTTCTTCCCCATCATGTTTTCAACAAGAGCCTGGAATTCTTTGAACTTTTCAAAGACTTAGTCTTTTGTCTTCAGGAAGTAGATCCAGGTCTTCTTGGAGTGATCATCAATGAATGTGACAAAGTATTTGCCACCTTTGACAGCGTTAGTGGACATTGGACCACATATATCTAATTGTATCAATCCCAAAATGCTTGCTGCCCTGTTTTCACTTCTGGGAAAACCTGCCTTAGCGTACTTCCCAAGTATGCTTCCCAAGTATGCATCCTTGGCATACATCATCATGCTCCGTGCTGAGAACAGGTGCTCCATCAACTGTTTCTATGAGCATCTTCAATGCACTGTGATGCAAGTGCCCCATTCTTCTATGCCAAAGTTCATTCAACCCTTTCTTGTCTTCGAGATTACTACTGACTAGTGCCATCAGGGTTTCGATCTACAACCTGTAAAGTCTGTTGCTTCTTATTCCGATCTGCCTTGTTTGCTTCCAACTGGGATGCTTGACATATACTTTCTTTCCAGTAAAGTGTATGTCATACCCTTTGTCCTGCAACTGGGATACTGAGATTAGGTTCATCCCAAGCCCTGACACATGTAGTACATTTGTGATCCTGACACTGGTTCCGGCTTCCATCTGAAACACTACGGATCCTCTCCCAACTGGAGTGCACTTCGTGCTATTGCCCATAGTGATCTGAAAGTTCATCTGCTCTTCCCTATAGCTCGAGAAATATTCTCGTACTCCAGTCATATGAGCTACAACCCCGCTATCAATATACCAGATTCCTGCAGATGCTGAACTTACTAGGCATGCATCATCCTCTTTTAACCTAGAGGATAAAACATCTAAATCTGTCATACTTATCTGTGCTTTCTTCTGTACTGCGTCCCCTCTGAAGCTCCTAGCTTCCTTTGGATCTAACATCTCTGATACCATGTGAAAATTCTATAATGGAGAATTTTACTGCAACTACGTATTAAATTTCTTCTATTGTATTGTCAAACACAATTATTTAACATTTCACTTGTGTTAAATAACAAAATAAAATATGCTGCAGACTTCACGATTAACAAATCACATATCAAAATAGCACAAGTAATCACACATAGACACCGTTATTTTTGGACAATTGTCCCCAGAAAAACCCAACTTGGGAAAACCGGTGCAGCAGATTTGAGGGTTTCTTTATTATGCAGAAAATTCTGAGTACAAGATGTGATTGTAAATGTTAATCAATCACCTGAAGAATTCTGATGAGAAACGGTTGAGTGAGACTATTCTCACATCACCATCTGAGTTCTGGCATTGACCTGCACCCACACTGATTGGCTCTGCGTGATTTCTGTGCAGTGACTGCGTCACTCACGCTGTCACTGCATCACTGCTTTTGCTGCTTGTCGTGTTTGCTTCTGGGCTTGCTGCTACATGAGACTAGAGTGCTCTTTCCTTCCCAAAATGTCCTCTTGACACCGAGTGAACCCTCCGCTGCTCCTCCAACTGAAAACGTAACTCCCTCTGCTTCTCTGCGTTGGCCCAGTGTAATTGCTGCTAGAGTAACTTTGCACTGAAGCTTTGGCTCCTCTCTGACTCCTCTTCATGCACTCTCTATGCTACAAAAGTTGTCCCTCTTGGAGATGTTACCTTCCCCTCTCTGCAAATGAGAACCACTTCGCTTCTTCCTCACTCTGAAGAAATCGAACTCTTGATTCTTTCCCCGTTTGATGTGTTTTTCCATAGGCCCCTCACCCTCCTTCTTATATTCTTATGTTGAACCTTCAACGGCCAAGATTAAAACATAATCAAGGGCTAAGATTAACTTGGAGATGATCCATGACTTTTTCTAGAAGATTCACACTTGATTTAATTAATACACTTTAAGTAATCAAATTCCCCAAGTTTAAACTTAGGAAAACATTAAAAATGATTAATTAATTTAATTAAATCATCTCTAAGTGGAATTTTCCAAAACCATTTATGGGTTTTAGGGAATACATGTGTCTTAGCCTATATACAAAATTACAAGGCTAGAGCACATCTGATGCTACCATAAATCAACAACAAAGACAATCTCGACACATAAAGATAAATGTGAGTTTTACCTCACCTGGCATGTCCCGGCTAATCCGGATGAGTCATTGGTGAAACCCCAGCTAACTCTGTGCAGTCTCTACGTTGCCACTTCGTAAGCCTGTGTGGGCTTGGCTGAAGGATTGCGTCACCCTTCCTCTGCGCTGATAAGCTTCTTCCAGAATTGAGTTTAAGCCCTGTCGACTTAGAAACCCCGATGTCTAGCTAATTTCGGACTTTCCCTTGGAGGCTTTGCACTGCCCCTGCGTGAGCACTGCGTGGGCCTGCATCACCCTCTCTAGGGTCTGCGTCACACCCTCTGATGGCTACGCTGCCTCCACTGCGTCTCTGCTGCCCTTGCTCTGCTTTGTACTCTTGGTCCTCCGGCCAATCACTGCATCTGCCCCTCACTGCTTCTCTGAATCACTCAGATTTGATCTTCGTCCGGGCACTGCTCCATCAGAAAAATTCGATCTCTTAGACTCTGTGTGTGTTCTCCAACTGACCCCAAGCCTGCCTTTAATATTTTTTTCGTTGAGAAATCAGCGGCCATGATCTAATCACTAATCAACGACTAAAATTAGAGAAAGCTTGATCCATGTCTCTTAGAACATCCTCACCACATGTGTAAATTGATTCACTTTAATTTTTCAATTTCCTTAAGTTAGACTTAGGGTCCCTATTAAAAAATTTAATTATTTGAAGAACTTTTACACCGTGTGGAATTTCTCCAAACGATTTCTGGGTCTTGGAGATCTCATGTGTTCCAGCCCCCCCACAAAGTTTTGGAGCTAGAGCACATTCGATGCTACCCAAAATCTCAACACTCCCTCTCAGCGAGGAATGTGCTCTAGCAACACTTCACTCTAGAAGTGTTACTTTGATCTCTGTCATCGGTCCCCTACACTACTGATGCTTGGCCTGCTGCCCTCCATCCACTGCGCTACTGCTTTCTGTACAGCTGCCCATGACTCTGCCATAGTCACTGCCACATCTGTACTACAACTCCCTCTCAAATTGCTGCATCATGCTGCCCATAGCACTGCCATTGCTAACTGCTGCACTGCAACTCAGTTGCTGAGAAGTAAGCAATTGAAGAACAATCACCCAACAACTGACACACAAGTCATTATGCTTGCATCTCATCACTGAAGCACCCTCTGCTGCTGCTCTGCGCTGTCTCTATAGAGCCTCTACGCTGCTGCTGCTTTGCACTGCGTAAGCACTCCCCCTCTGTGCTGTTGAAGTCCCATCAGCCTCTGCGTTGTTGCTTCCATGCTGTTGCTGCCACTGCACTGCGCTGCTCCACTCTTATGCGTCCCAGCTCTGCCATTGCTTCTCCATGATCTTCTGCCCCCACTGACTCTAGTCATCCTGCTACTGTCTTAAGGCTCCCGTAGCTCGTATGTGATCCAAGAGTTTGGGTACCTCAAGTATCCTGCCCCACCCATCTGTAGCTGCTCTACAGATCTATGTTGCCCCACCTCTTCTCTCGAGGTACATGAGCACTCATGGCCACATCATCTTCGCTGCCATCGTTCCCTTTCGCTGCTGTTGCCTTGGAATCCGAAGCTTCCTTGTCCTTCCTCTTTGGACAAGTGCTCGTGAAGTGTCCTAATTCGCCACATCTAAAGCACTAGACCTTGGATAGGTCCCTCTTCTTCTTCCCTTGCTGCCGCTATCCCTTAGATGCTAGGGCTACATCTTCCTCCTCCTCCTTTATCTTGCCCCCTCCACTGCTGAATTCCCTCTTGGTTGCCCTCCGGATCTCATCTTGTCGAAGGATTGCCCACATGTCTCCCCAATTTGGGGGTTGTGCTCTGCCGAAGATACTTTGGACAAAGGTCTCCCACACATAAGTGACTTTATTCAATGCAGTCCTTACCATGAGTCCATCATTCGAAGTTTCCCCCATGGCAATCAGCTGGTCTCGGATAGTCTGCAATCTGAAGAGGAAGGGATCGATCTCCTCTCCCTTGTGCATCTGGAACATCCACATTTGATTCTCCTGAGGCATCTTCCTCTGGATGAATCTACCTTGATACAACGTGGTCAATGTTGTCCACACCTCATTTGCCGTCTTCTTCTCGGCAATGTGTGGGACCATGTGATCTTTCACTCCAGCCATTATCAAGCGCTTAGCCCATGCCTGATTTTCATTGAACTTCTTCAGAGCATCAACATCGGTTGGCACAACTAGGACATTCTCTGCATGGTCTCTGATACCATACTCCTCCAGGACTGTCAGGATTCTGGCTTTCCAGATAGCAAAGTTAGACACACCGTCTAACCTATCCTGATCTCTTAGTCTGTACGGGGCCATCTCTACTCAAACAAGTCGAAGCACGTACTCTTCTCCTTTCTACTGTTGCTACACTCAGCACAAGACCGGATCTGGGTTTCTTGGCGATAGAAACCCTCTAGAGAATCTGCTCCCTTTGACAACTGATTTCCTGTTGATATTTTGGGGTAGCATCGGGTGTGCTCTAGCTCTGAAACTTTGTAGAGGAGCTAAGACACACGAGATCTCCGAGACCCAGAAAGCGTTTGGAGAAATTTCATTCGGTGTAATAGTTATTCAAATAATTAAATTTTTTAATGGGGACCCTAAGTCGAACTTAGGGAAATTAAAAATTTAAAGTGAATTAAATTACACATGTGATGAAATGCTCTACGTGACGTGGATCAAGCTTTCTTTTAATCTCAGCTGTTGATAAGAGATTAGATCACGACCGTTGGTTTACCAACGAGAAAAGTATAGGAGAAGGGCTTGGGGTCAGTTTGAGAACACACACACATTGTAGAGCACTGAAGCTAAGTCGAATTTCTAGTGTGGGGTTTGCTCAGTAATTTGAAGTGAGTTTGCAGAGTAGTGAGGGGCAAAGATCGACAAGGGATGATCTGATCCTAGGCCGAGAATACAACAACAGAGAGGCAGTATCATACCAGGGTAGAGCAGAGGCCAGCAGGAGGGACGCAGTCTAGCCAGACTGATGCAGAGGCCACACCATAGGGTGACACAGAGCCTTCTAGAGTGACGCAGGGGCAGCCTGCGCTGCGCAGAGGCCGTGCTGGGCCAGAGGGCTGATGCAGAGGCTGGAGAAGACTGCGCTGAGGGTTTCCAGTGGGCCAGAAAGGGCTCGAATTCGTAATTCCCCGTAGAGGGTTGGATTAGCCATATTTTTTGTCTCCGAGTGATAAGGTACAACTACCATGTATTTTCTCTGTAGGGAAGACCGTTTCTGGTGCCCAGATTGCTGTATTCAGATTCTACATATAATAAAATCCTCTAGAGTTGTTGCACCGGTTTTCTCGCATTGGGTGTTTTCGGGGACATTTGTTCGAAAATCTGTGTAATTTTGTCACATGTGCATGCTGTTCAGTAAATGATCTGTATATGTGTAGGCTGCAGTTTGTATTTGCTTTAATGTTTTTCTAAATTCTTCAAATTAATAACTTGTTAATTAATCAAACAAGTAGGCGAAGTAGATCAAGACATTGCAGTAGGGTTTCTGTTTTGAAACGTTCACATGGTGTCCGAGCATTGCAGATCAAGCTGATCCACCAGAAAAGCGGCTGAAGATACTTGCTGCAGGAAGGGCAACTGAAGCAGCAAGGATCCAAAAGAAGGCAACGCAACACCAGGAGGGACACAAACCCTACAAGTGTGACGCAAAGTCAGTCTACTAACGCAGAGGCTGACGCAGCTCAAGAGAGGTGACACAAACCCAGTCTGCTGACGTGGAGGCTAACACAACACTAGAAGAAGGACGCTAAGCTAGTCTGCTCACGCAGAGGCTAACGCAACACCAAGAGGGTGATGCAGTCCAAGTTGGGAAGTTGCTGTGCAGTTTGCCGTGATCGGAAGTGTTGTTTCTGATCTTCAGAAGTTGCTGGTGTGGCACAGATTTTGTAGGTGCAGAACAATTCGTAGCAAAGGTGACAAAAGCAGGAGGAGAATAGTTGCATCTTCCTCCTCCTCCTTGATCTTGATCCCTCCGTTGCTGCTGCCCATCTTGGACATCCTCCTGATCTCTTCTTGTCGAAGAGCCACTCACATGTTTTCCCAATTTGGGAGTGCTGCTCAGCCCAAGATGCCTTGGACAAAGTTTTCTCACTCATCAGTAACTGCATTCAGGGCAATTCTTACCATAAGACCTTCATCAGGAGTGGCCCCCATGGCAACCAGCTGATCACGGATATCCTTTAACCTCGTGAGGAAAGGGTTGATTTCCTCTCTCTTTTGCATCTGAAATAGTCGAAGCTGATTCTCAAGAAACATTCTCCTCTGGACAAAAGTCCCCTGATATAGTGTGGTCAAAGTCGTTCACATCTCATTTGCTGTGTTCGTCTCAGCAATGTGTGGGACCACAAAATCCTTGACCCCGCACAAGATCAAGCGCTTCACCTTCGCTTGAGCTTCTTCATACTGCTTCAACGGATCAACGTCAACAGGAACAACAACAACTCTCTCGGCGTGATGCTTGATGTGATACTCGTCTAGAACAAACAGGATTCTAGCCTTCCAGATGACGAAATTGGATGCTCCATCTAACCTGTCCTGATCCCTCAATTCAGATGTGGCCATCTTTGCTAAAAAATGTCGAAACTGGTTCTCTTCTCCTCTTTTGCTGCAGCCCCAGCAAAAACTCAGATCTTGGTTTCTTGGTGCTAGAAACCATCTAAGGAACCCGCTTCTTCCGACAACTGATTTCCCTCCCTGAAATCCTCCGCCAATTGCTGTCGAATTAGCCCTCTGCAATCACTCTTCGCTGCTGATCAGTAGGGTTTCTTAGACTAAGAAATTTTCACATTTATTTTGTGTTGTTCATTTTGTGTTCAGTTTATAAGTGATCTAAAACTGGTAAAATAACAATTGTAAAAGAAATACTGATTCACCCCCCGTCTCAGTATTTCCAACAAAGGTTTCCCCAGCCCTTGGGAAGCTTGTGATTCCCATGCAATTCCCTAGTTCCTTCCTTTAATCTTTCTTTCTTGCAGTATCAAAAATTGAGTCTTTGCAGTAATTTGGGGTAGCTATAGGGAGAATATCCACTTCATGCCCTAGGCTTTCGGCGATTTGGTTTTTCAAGAAGGCAATTCTACCGAACATTTCCATTCCACATTTCCTGCACTCAGCTTTGTTCTATTATCACTCTCACATGGTTTGCCATACTTTCACATTTGGACCAATGGCTTTGCCATTTTGTAGAACTCTGATTGATTTTTAAAATTTAGACCTACAACAGAAAACAAATGCAGAATTTCAAAAATACATATCCACAAAAAGCTTGAAGAATGTTGCAATTAAAATATCATACCTATATAAGTATTGAATCTCTTATTGTAAAAGGGAAAGAAGTGGTAGACTCCGAATTTATACTAGATCCTAGAAAACAAGAAAAGGAAGGCAACAAATTTTTTACATACCTAAAATATGGATATGGTATATTGGAGTAGATCTCCACTCCACAACTGCTCAGCTGATGGGAAAGGAAACTATGGATTTTCCATTGTTTGTTTGATGAAAAATGGTCGTAAGACTCATACTACCCTCAAAGCTCAATCTTGGCAGAAGAAAAATGAAAATGACCCTCAAAAACCTGTACTGGAACATTATATTTCTGTTTCCAGCAGTGGAGCGATAATTTCCATTCGACTTGTGATAATTTTGAAATTATTGTGATAATTTCAATAGAGGAAAATTGTAGAATGATAGAATCAAGCTGACATTATAACAGCACAAGTCCATCAGTTCTCTCAGTTGGAAGGAAAAGAAATGTAATTTTATTGGGGGATTACAAATTTACAAGTTTCTTTCATTAATTTGGCATTTTTTGTAAGTCTTAGTAATGCTTGTGAGTCTGTCATAGTATGTTATCTTCATTTTCAAAATTACAACGAAGAGTTTAAGGAATTATCTTTAATATAAGATTCCAAATTTTTTTAAGTGGCTGAAATGTGACTTGAACAAATGTACTTTTATGCTGTCTTATAAATGGATGTAACGCTAATTATAATCGTTTTCTCTCAATCACATAACATGTTTGCTTTAACTTTTTTTTTCCCCAGGTTAGAGTTGTTGAAGTTCCTGGAATATCTATGGAATTATGTGGTGGTACTCATGTCAGTAACATTGCTGAGATTCGTGGGTTCAAGATAATTTCAGAACAGGGCATTGCATCAGGAATTAGGCGAATTGATGCTGTTGCTGGGGAAGCTTTTATCAACTATACCAACTCTCGAGATAGTATCGTGAAACAATTGTGCTCTACTTTCAAGGTATGAATTCTCCTACATGTATGTGGCCCAGAAATGGATTTGCCCAGATTTATTAGGATCAAATTTGTCAAATTGTTGTGCCATCTTCAGAATAAATCTGGTAGTGGTGCTGGGTAACTGATAAAAAATAATTCAAGAGTAGAGGTAATGTAAAAAGTAGTAGCAGCAAAAGGTCTCCATGTAACTGTGTTAAGGATGTATATTACAGTTCCGAGTTTCAGACTTCATCCATGTTAAACGTATGTCTTACATAATTAATTCTCATGTGTGGTATATATTTATATGGATCCCTAAGATTTTCCTATTATGGTTCTTAGTTTTGTTTCGAACAACCCTGATTTTGTTACTTCTGTATATCTTTCAACTTTAAAAGTGTTGCACACCCATTTTTGGGATGCTATTGCTTGTGCTAAATGGACCATTAGTTTTAGGTGAGGTAGGATTTTTAGCACTTCCCAAATATAGCTGGTATTGGACCTAGAGATATATGAAGCATGTGTTGCACCCTGCTACACTTCATATTGTATGAGGTCCCCATTGTGATTTTCATCACAATGGTAGTGTTTTCTGCAGGTACCTTGGAGCATTTGATGGATTTGGGCTAGATACACCTTTACGGAGCTTCTTCTCTTGCCATTTGATTATTAGATGGGGATATCTTGGGAGAGGACTCAGTCTTTTTAATGGATGGTCATGGTTGTTGATGCTACGTTCAAGCTCTTGGATCATTCTCTTGACACATGGATGTTTGCTATTTCATGTGTTATCTTCTTCTTGGAGCATCTTAGTGACTTTGTATGATGATGTTATGATGTTCTCGTTGGGAGGAGGGGGTGTTCTACATGGTCTGCATGTTTTGAATGTGTGATGGGGGCATCTTGATGATTGGATTGTGTTACCACTTTCTTATGCCCCCTTCTCTTAGGATGCTGATGTGGTTGGGTAATGGATGTTTCCTTGGAGTGGATTTCCTAGGTGATACAACATTCAGATACTAGATATCACCTAGTGGGAATGTGTTTGATGATGATTAGTACCTTTTCTGTACTTTTTCTTGTAAATTTGAGTTAGAAGTGGGTAAGGGGGGGAGGGCATGGGATACTACATGTTATCTTTTCCTATTGTTGGATGATATATATGATATATTAGTCCATTGATGGTGGTAGTGCCCTAGGTTGGAGCTTTTATGTTATCATTATCATAATGGGGTTTTGCTAGGGAGGACATCCTTTATTTACGCAGTACAACACTCTGATGGGGTGCACTCCGTTATTGGCATACATGTTCATGGTGATTTAATCATTCAAGGATTATTAGAGCTGGACTATGGTAATTTTCCTTTGTGCACACATATTGAGGATGGTTTAACCCTTCAAGTGCTTTGTTGATTCTATTTTTCACACTTGGAGGTTTGTTGATGAAGTGCCCTACATTATTTATGTTGATTTGGGGTAACATCGGATGTGCTCTAAGTCTCAAATTTTGTGGAGAGGCTTAGACGCATGTATTCCAAATAACCTAAAAATTGTTTGGTGAAATTCCACTCGGATTGTATTCTATAGAAATAATTAATTATTTTTAAAGGGACCCTAAGTCTAATCTTAGGAAAATAAAATAATTAAAGTGAATTAATAGAATATGAGTGAGAATGATCTAGAACAAACGGATCAAGTCAAAAGTTAGTCTTAGCCATTGATTAGAGATCTAATCTAGGCCTTTGAAGTCTCAACAAGACTATAAGATTGGCTTGAAGGGTCATTTGGAAAACACATTCGGACACATCTGGCAGAAAGATCAAGTGATCGATTTCTTTAGTGAACAGTGCTCAGGGAGAAACATCGATCTAGAGATCTTTTGCAGAGAGGGGTAGTAGTTCCGGTTGGAAGGTTTCCTGAGCCAAAGAATACAAACCAGAGGAGAGAGAAAGCCGTACCATCAAAGGTAGCGTAGTAGCTACGCAGTGACAACGCAGAGCTAGGTAGAGAAAATGTAGTGCCATGCAGAGGCAACGCTGTGTGAAAATTTCTGAATTTAAGTTACAGAAATCCTACTGAAGAAATCTGATTTACATTACCTACTTGTTTTATTTAATTTAACAAGTTATTTTCTGAATGCTTCAGGAAAATATTAATGTAAATACATTGTAGCCTTCACAAATATACAAATCAAGTACTGAAAAATAAAAGAGACAATCAGACAAAGGACACACTTATTTTCAGACAAATGTCCCCGGAAAAACCCAATGTGGGAAAACCGGTGCAACAGATCTAAGGGTTAGTATTATTAAGCAGCAGTATCCTGAGTACAAGTAGGGTGCCTAAATCTGGCTCACCCAACAGAGAAAATCCTCGGCATATAGAAATAAATCGTGAGTTTTACCTCACACTGCAAGTCCCGGCTTATATGGATCAGAACTGGCGAAGTCCCAACTGCCTCTGCACTGCCTTTGCACAGTAGATGCGCATGCCTGCATGGGTCTGGCTGAGGACTGCATCACCCTTTCTCTGAATCGATCTGCCTCTTGTGAAACTGAGTTTCAACCCTCCTGGCTCAGAAACCCCAATCTTCAGCAAATTCTGGACTGTCCCTTGGAGCCACTGCGTAGCCCCTGCGTAGGCCTGCATCACCCTCTCTGGGGTCTGCGTCACCTCTCTTGGTGGCTGCGCTGGTTCCTCTGCCGTATCTGCTGCCTCTCTGCTATGTAGTCTTGGTCCTCCGACCAACAACTGCTTTTGCCCCTCATTGCTGTTGAATCACTCAGATCTTATCTTCGTCCAAGAACTGCTTCGTCAGAAGAACTCGATCTCTAGATTCACTCTTTGTGTGTGTTCTCCAATTGACTCTCAAGCCTTCCTTTATACTTTTCCTGTTGAAGAATCAACGACCGTGATCTAATCTCTAATCGACAGCTAAGATTAGAAAAGTTTTGATCTTCGTCACTAAGAACATTATCACCCATATTTAAATTAATTCATTTAAATTATTTTAGGCTCCATTAAAAATAATTAATTATTTGAATAACTTAAGCTTCGGGTGGAATTTCTCCAAATGATTTTTGCGTCTTGGAGATCTCATGTGTTCTAGCCCCTCCACAAAATTTCTAAGCTAGAGCACATCTGATGCTACCCAAAAATCAACACGCTGTAGTGTTGAGGAAGCTTGTTGATCAGCTGAGAATCAGTCAGATCCAGCGCGGAGAGCCAGGGTTTGAGTTCGGAAAGGGCGAGAGGGTCTGATCTAGCTAGCAGAGTGACACAGAGGCTGCGCAGAGGCAGTGAAGGGATTGCCATCCGAGGTTTTGGACAGTTGAGCTTCTAGTGTCAGGGTGTGAGGTAATCTCACTAGCTTTCTTGTCAGTTAGATTCTTTGTGCGGATAGCCAAAAAGGCATCTAGTTTGTATACAAAAACATTTACTGCATAATATGTAAACCCTTAGATTTGCTACACCGGTTTTTTAAGGGACATTAGTCCAAAAATAACGGTGTCAAATGGTTGTGTGATCTATGTTTGTTCAGATTTGTTTCCGCACTTTTATTTCTTCCGTAGTTTATCTATGTAGGCTGTAGCGAATGGATTTCGATATTTTCTTGTAGAACACAGTAAATAATTTGTTAAGTGAATAACAAATAGAAGACTTTTCATGAGTTGCTGCAGTAGGATTCCCGAGTTTACGGAATTTTCACATGGTATCAGAGCTCGTTTAAGCTAAGTGCAGGCGAGACAAAGAAAAAATTCAGTAGATTCAGCGTTGTTGAAGCTGGGATCAAAGAGCTGTGTAAGAAGCAGATTGATCTCCCAGTTGTTTGTGCAGTCCAAGCCAGGAGGGCTAGACCAGCAGGAAAATCTCTCTCTGAATGAGCCCACAAAGAGGTAAGATTATTCTAGATTTTTGTTTGTCCGTGGCAGAGGGAGTAGCTCAGCAAATCTACGCAGATCAACATCTAGAGGGCCGCAGTTGACTGCACAATAGTGGTTGCTGGTGCATAGCGTCAGGAAGCGTAGCTGGAACACAGTTTTGGGGATTTCTGACCTTAGTGAGTTTTCTTGCCCAAGAAACTCAGATTCCCCGTGCAATAGCGACAGATTTTGTGGCTTGCTCCATCGGGAGTGCATAAAGCCAGCTGCGCAGAGAGTGAGAGGCAGCAAATCGACAATAGTTGGGTGAGATGGACACGAACAGAGTGCGTGACTAGGATTAGTTGGAGGGTGCCTCCTGTTGAGATTTTGGGGTAGCATTGGATGTGCTCTAGCTCCGAAACTTTGTGGAGGGGCTAGAATACATGAGATCTCCAAGACCCAAAAAGCGTTTGGAGAAATTCTACCTGGTTTAAAAGTTATTCAAATAATTAAATTTTTTAATGGGGACCCTAAGTCTAACTTAGGGAAATTGAAAATTGAAGTGAATTAATTTACACATGTGGTGAGAATGTTCTAAGTGACGTGGATCTAGCTTTCTCTAATCTTAATCGTTGATTTGTGATTAGATCACGACCATTGATTTCTCAACGAAAAAAGTATGAAGGAAAGGCTTGGGGTCAGTTGGAGAACACACACAGAGTCTAAGAGATCGAATTTTTTTGACGGAGAAGTGCTCAGATGAAGATCAGATCTGAGTGACTTAGAGAAGCAGTGAGGGGCAGATGTAGTGATTGGTCGGAGGACCAAGAGTACAACGCAGAGCAAGGGCAGCATAGACGCAGTGGAAGCAGCGCAACCATCAGAGTTTGTGACGCAGACCCACGCTGGGCTCACGCAGAAGCAACGCAGGGTCTCCAAGGGAAAGTCTGAAATTAGCTGGAGATCGGGGTTTCTAAGCCGGTAGGGCTGAAACTTGATTCCGAGAGAAGCTGATCAACGCAGAGGAAGGGTGACGCAGTCCCTTAGCTAGGGCCACACAAGCTTATGTAGTGGCAGCGTAGAGACTGCACAGAGCTAGCTGGGGTTTCACTAGTGACTGCTCTGGATCAACCGGGACTTGCAGAGTGAGGTAAAACTCACATTTATCTCTATTTGCTGAGGTTTCTCTATTGGGTGAGCTGGATTATGGCACCCTAGATGTACTCAGAATACTTTTGCTTAATAATAATAAACCCTCGGAACTGCTGCACTGGTTTTCCGGCATTGGGTTTTTTCGAGGAAATTTGTCCAAAAAATCTTGTGTGTCCTTTGTCATATGTGCGTGATGTTTAGTAAATGATATGTATTTGTGTAGGCTGTTATTTGTGTTTACTTCTATATTTTCTGAAAGTAACTTGTATAATTAAATCACAAGTAGAAGTAAATCGAGATACTGCAGTAGGCTTTCTGTAATTTTGTATTCAAAAATTTTCACATGGTATCAGAGCATTGCAGATCAAGCTGAAGCCGTTAGCAAGAGGTTGAAGGTTTTTGCTGCAGGAAGGGCAGCTGAAGCAGCACAGATCCGGGAGAAGGCAATGCAACATCAGGAGGGATGCAGACCCAACAAAAGGGACACTAAGCTAGTCTGCTCACGCAGAGCTGACGCATGCCCTAGTGTGTGACGCAGAGCCTGTCAGGCTCACGCTAGGCTGACGCAGTCCAAGTTGGAGAGATGCTGCGCTGATTTCTGGGGCTAGAAGTGCAACTTCTGATCTTCAAAAGTTGCTGGTGAGGCATCGGTTCTCTCGGTACAGAACAGTGCCTAGCAAAGGTGACAAAGTAAGGGAAAACAATCCCTCAACAGATTTTTGCCAAGAAATCTGAGATTCGATTAGGAGGGTGATCGTAGAGGGTTGATTCATCAGAATTGGCGGAGGATTTCCAGGAGGGAAAAATCAGTTGTTAGAGGGAGCAGTTTCTCCAGAGGGTTTCTATTGCCAAGAAACCCAGATCTTGCGCGCTCGTCTTTATCGTCTTCATCACTTCTCGGTTCCATCTGAATACACCTCCATCTCGCTATTGCTGATCATGGCCTCCCATAGCAAGGTACGATCCATGAGGTGAGCTCCTCAAGGACCCTGCCCAACTGAAATGCAATAAGAACTACAGTTCCATA
This sequence comes from Pinus albicaulis, assembly GCA_034641835.2. Taxonomy (NCBI): domain Eukaryota; kingdom Viridiplantae; phylum Streptophyta; class Pinopsida; order Pinales; family Pinaceae; genus Pinus; species Pinus albicaulis. Next base: position 168,965,254 of record CM076571.1, read on the forward strand.
TCATGCCACTTCCTTCCAAGAGAAGCATGGGCACTCATGGCCATCTCATCATCCTCGATTCTTGCGGTTGCAACCTTCGAGTCATGTTTCTCATCTTTGTACCTCCTCTTTAGAGGACACTGAGATGCATAGTGGGCCATCTTGCCACATCTAAAACACTTGACCTTTGAAACATCATGCTTCAATTTCCGTTGCGTCTGATGTCCCTTCGATGCAAGGGTTGTGTCCTCCTCCTCCACCATGGATTTCGATCTGATTTTGCTGCTGCCATCAAGTTTACACTTGACGAGATCCCTCCTCGTCTCTTGCTCCTAAAAAGCTGACCACAACTACTCCCAACTAGGTAATGCTGCCTGGTCCTGTATGCTCTGGACAAACACTTGCCACTCCCCCATGACACTGTTAAGGGCCATCCGTACCATGGTTGTAGTTGTAGGTGTGGCATTCACTGCAGCCAGCTGATCACGAGCTTCCTGAAACCACATGAGGTATGAAGTCACGCGCTCCCCTTTCCACAACTGGATCATCCAGAGCTTCTGCTCCAAGTATAACTTCCACTGCTTGGAAGATTGCTCATATAGATCGTGCAAAGCCACCTGTTGACCACTGGAGTGGCACTTGAGGATAATGAGAAGACTCCATGCCCAAGGATGAACCAGAAGGCATTTGTACCATCAGATATCATCAAATATCATCAATTCAACAAAGTTTTTGAACTCTACTTCTATTTCCCATCATCTTTCTCTTGTACTAGATTCCACGCCCTACAGGGGATTGTAATAAGTGATGCTAGTAATGATGAATTTGAGTCGGTATTAAGTCTGTAATAGGCCTAGGTAGCTTGCGACCTTGCCGACAAGTGAGTATTTACTCAGGGAGTTTTTTTTTACTCTGTTAATAATCATCTCCCTATCAGGACTTAATAATTAATTGAGTTTTTTCCTCCAATTTTACCCCAAAGCCGGAGTACGGGTTGATGGTGAGGCCTTGATGAGTCCTAGTGTCTAGAGTCAATGTATATTACCATACTAGATCACACAAAAAATTTCGTAGAATTTGGTTATGTCTAGGTAGTGATTTTTTAATATTTTAGATTTATCGCAAGTAAAAAATTGCAATAAAAATTACAATTGGATTGTATAAGTGCTGTCTAGAGAAGTTGTATGGGGTATGCGTAATCAAAATTACACCTCTCACCCTTAACTTTTTACTATGACACACTTTGAGGGGCTAATAATGAGTTTTGGACCCTCAAAACCCACATTTCGTCAGTTTAGTGGAAATTGTGGCATTTAATTAGGCTAGAATTAAATAAAATAGAAATAAATAAATTATTCCATGTGACAAAATGACGTGGAAATGACTTGGAAATTATTCTAAGTGAAAGAGTTGAGTCAACAGATATGTGGAGGATGACTGAGCACACTGCATCATTAATTCATCATTTATTTATTCAAAATCGAATTTTCCAGAGATAAAGCAGTAGTTACACACAAGGAAAATAGAATTTATTAAAGGTAGTTGAGCATAAAAGGAATATTCTACAGGATCAGTTGACTGAAGACCAAGTGGGGACCTCTTCTCACGAGCTATTTGGAGTACAACAACACTCAACACTCCACTCAGAGGATGTATGCTATTCCTTGAGCTTAGACTGCGCAGTCACTCAGAGGAAACATGGAGTTCTCAGAGACCTGCGCAGAAGATCACTGGGGTAATCTATAGGTATGGTTTCAGTTGGCTCGAGTTTGCAGTGGTGGACTTAGTGTAGCACGAGACTTCGTTTGGCTTATGAATGAGTTCACTGGATCATATGGGGAGTTTGATTTCCCTTGGTGTGCACAAAAGAAATTCCATTTTGCTCTGGGTGTCTCAGTCTTCTTGATCCAGGTGGCCCCAAACACCCTCAGGAGACTAAGAGGGCTCAGAAATGGTCAAAATTCAAAGTGGTTAGAATGCTTTCGAACCAGGACAAGGTTGTAGTGCTCGTCGCCCTAATTCCAATGGCGTGAACAACACTCAAATCCGAGTCTGTATGAGAAAGTTATTGCAGTTTGAAGTTTGTACCAAACAACAAAAAAACAAGTCAGTCAAAATTCTGCCACGTGGCAGGCCGTTTGGATGGCATGTGGTAGGCCTAGTGGGACCCACAAAGCTAATGTGGCAGTCCAGTCAACAAAACAAGTGGACCCACAAAAAGGTGATGTGGCAGCACCACAAGTCGACACAAGTCGACACATGGCAAGTAGGTGGTAGAGGTGGCATATGACGTGGACCAATGAGGGCTTGCCACATGGCCCAATCACATGGTGCCAAATGGCACCTCAAATTAGGCCCAAGGGGCCTTGGATGGTGCAACTTCCATTTTTTGTCTTATTCTCATGTTTTTGGGAGTCGTTACAATATGGACATACGAATTTCATATATTATATAGTTTGAAAAAACTCTATTAAAACTAAAATTGCGCTTTAAACCAATATTGGGAGTCAATGGGATTTGAACCCAAAACCTCCCGAGTCCCAACAACAAGTACCTTAATATGATTATGCCAATCAATGTGCCAACCTCACACTTTGTCTTATTCACCCTCACACTTTGTTTTAAAATGCCATTCAAATGGTTCAAGGAAACCATGGAGAATGATGGAGAATACATGAGAGATGAGGGCACAGGGAGGCCAATGGAGCCGTGAGCAAAGCAAAGGCAGAACGTGGAGGACCAATGCGCTTTTCAATATTTAATATTTTTTTATTTGTAGGTGTTGAACCATGAGTGGCCAGAGGGGTGGAACCTCGCCCAAGGAATCTTGAGGGGCATCAGAAAGATTCCCTGAGGCGCAAAACTTGTCAGAGTCAGTTTTTGACAAATTTTATGTCGATTTTATACCTCTTGGCAACAGGAATCAAATGACGATGTTTGTTTCAGCAGCAAAGCTTCCCATTTTTCAGCCATTTTCCAGATTGGAGTTACGGTGTCAGATTCCCAAGTTTGGATAGTTGATTCTATGCCTCTTGACGCCACGAATTTGATGGTGCAACTCAATGGTCATAGGGAACTGTCCAGTCCTTCCATTCATTCTAGATTACGCTTATTCTTTGAAATCTGACTTGTTGGAGCGATTTCCAGGTTCCATTCTATATTTCTTGAGCATACATTTTTTAATATCATTGGGAGATTTAGCTATGTCTTGTCTAAAATATCTCTGTTATGAAGTTTTGTCAATGGCTGTTGTGATCACCAAATTGTGTCCTGTTGGGCTGCTTCAAAGGTCAACTTGGAGTAACTATTTCAGACCAATTTTGACTGAGGATTAGCCTCTTCAGTTTGAGAGGGCTCTCTCAACTTATCAAAGGATTTACTCAATTAGGTCTTAAAACAGATGGCTAACTCTGTGAATGTTTAGTGTATGTGATTGCAGGTGAAAAATGAGGAAGATTCAACTACCATTGGGCTCATGGAGTCAGTAAGAGGAAATCAGTGATAAGCATTCCTACTTATGGAAGCTGAGGCTTTTTCTGTTTCAATGATAGAGCAACACTAACACATGAGAATAATCAGTGACTCAATGCTAAAAGGAAGTCAGAGCATATATGATATGAATTCTGAGTAATTTAGCATCAATACTACTGGAAGCAAGATATAAAAGAGACACATAAACCCATTGAAACACATCAAGAATCTTAGGTAAAGCAAGAAAACTCATTGCCTGTCTATTACTGATGTCAGAAATTACAATAATAGCTGTGTCAAAAGAATTCTTCCACCCTTTATAACTCTAAAACTCTCTCATTTATAGAGTGAGGACTCATACAAATTATTTTCCACCTTTCTCACCTCGAATTCCCACCTCAGAGACCTATTTCAAACATGATTCCATCACTTGGAGACTTCCTAGTGATATTTCTGTTTTGCAGAGTTTGAATACAGAAAGGACTCTTCTTTCATTAATTTGAGGTCACCCTGAGGGTCTGAAATTCTTCCTAAGGTTCCAGAAAATTCAGCCAGGTGTATGCTAAGTTTACTCTGTTCATCAGGACTCTTGTAAATGTACTTTCCATTTCTGAAGATAAATACAAAACCCTCATCTGCTGCACCGGTTTTCCCACATTGGGTTTTTCCGGGGATAATTGTCCAAAAATAACTGTGTTCATATGGTTGTTTCTATTGTGCTACTTGTATAACTTTATGTTCTTATACTTTTGATTAGAGTGAAGATCTGCAAATGTGTTTATTTCATAATTTACTAAAGCATCTGTAAATAACTTATCTCATGAGTAGGAGAAATAAACCAACCATTGCAGTAATAATTTTCAGTCTTGAAAATTTCAAATGGTATTAGAGCAAAAGCCTAAAGACATAAAGGGAGTCTTTACCATGGACCAAAGATCCGACATCCGGAAGGGTTCACACAATCAAAAGGACTCACGCAATACTCCAGAGCACGTAGAAATGTAGAGGGAACACGACAGAAAGTGTTGGCATCCAGACTAAAGGAGGATCTTGCTTGTGTGTCGAGCACAACTCCTCCAAGTGTTTGGTATAGTGACAGTGGAGCATCTGCTCAAATGATGGGGATTTGAGAATTTTTCTCGAGCTACTAAGAAGAACAGATGAATTTCCAGATGACTATGGGAAACAAGGCCAAATGTACCCCCATTGGAAGAGGTACCCTAACATTTCAGACAGAAGATGGCAACAAGATTCGGGCCACGAATGTTCTACATGTACCAGGGTTGGGGATGAATTTACTCTCAGTGTCTCAGCTTCAGAACAAGGGCTATGACGTATACTTTATTAGAGATAAGGTGTATGTCAAACACCTTAGCTGGAGCAAAAATGCACAAATTGGAGTAAGGAATCATAAGCTATATAAACTCCAACTTAAATCCCCGGTGGCCCTGATTGGCAGCACAGACGACAGAGATCTGAATGAATTGTGGCACAGAAGGATGGGGCATCTACATCATAGAGCCTTGAGGACTCTCAAGAATACTGTCATAGGAGCTCTTGAACTCAGCACGAGGAAAGATGAAGTCTGCAGGGGGTGCGTACTAGGGAAGTATGCTAAGGCAGTATTTCCAAGAAGTAGCAGCAGGGCCAAGAGTGTATTGGAATTTATACACTCGGATATTTGCGGCCCAATGTCCACAACCGCTCTCAGTGGTGCAAAATATTTTGCTACCTTTATTGATGATCATTCTAGGAAGACTTGGATCTATTTTTTGAAAACCAAAGATGAAGTTTTTGATTGGTTCAAAGAATTCAAGGCCTTGGTAGAGAACTCAACGGGAAAGAAGATCAAGAAGTTGCGATCAGATAACGGTGGAGAATATATCGATAAGGACTTCACAAATTTCTGTGCAAGGGAAGGCATCAAGAGAGAATAGACAACTCTATCCAATCTAGAGCGAAATGGAGTTGCAGAAAGGAAGAACCGGACCATAATAGAAGCTGCAAGGGAAATGTTGTACGACCAAGATATGCCCATGTTCTTATTGGCAGAAGCATGCAATACATCGATATATGTGCAGAACAGAGTTCCCCATAGAGCATTGGGGAAGGTGACTCCCGAGAGTGTGTTCACAAGCAGCAAGCCGGAGGTGAGCCACATCAGGGTATTGGCAGCATGGTGTACTGTCACGTTCCAGATGAGAAGAGGAAGAAGTTTGATCAGACTGCAGAAAAGGGTTTTCTTGTGGGCTATAGTGAAAATGCGAAAGCATATCGCATCTATATTCCAGAAAGCAGGAAAATCGTAGTAAGGAGTGATGTGAAATTCATGGAGGAGAGAGCCTTCAAGAAATCCCGAGAAATGGCTACAGATACGTAGATTTAGGAGGATCCACTAGTACAGCCTCAACGACCTACACAGGATGGGTCAAGTGCCTCTCCAAGGCACAAGGATTCTGAGGAGAGTTCCTCCGAAGAAGAACAGGAAGGAGAGCAGGTGAGACCGCCCACCATTAATGGGAGACCAAGCTGAGAACTTCAACAAATTCCAAGTGATGCAGAGGAATTTGTTGGAACTCATAGAGTTGGGAAGAGGGTACAGAAGCCGCTTGACAGATACCAAGCACTGGTAGCTCAGGTTGGAGAACCTTCCAGCTTTTAGGAAGCAACTCAACATCAAGTGTGGGTGGATGCCATGGTGGAGTATAGCTACATCATGACAAATGATGTCTGGGAAGTAGTCCCTCGATCACAGGACAGATCAGTTGTAGGATCCAAGCGTATCTACAAGATTAAGTATGTTGCAAATGACAACACAGAAAAGTTCAAGGCCAGATTTGTAGCTAAGGGGTATGCACAAAAGGAAGGGATCGATTATGAGGAAACCTTCGCCCCTGTAGCTCACTACACTTTTATCAGATCCGTCATCTCTCTGGCAGCGCAGATGGGATGGGAGATTCACTAGATGGATGTCAAGACAACGTTCTTGAATTGGGTGATAGAGGAAGAAGTGTACTTAGAACAACTAGAGGGCTTCGAGACACATGAGCAAAAGACTCATGTTTGCAGACTTAAGAAAGCCTTGTACGGTTTGAAACAAGCCCCCAGGGCATGGTATGGGCGAATTGATAGCTACTTGTAGAAGACGGGTTTCGTCAAGAGTGACGCAGATCCCAATCTCTACTACTTGAGAGTAGGGGATGGACCGTTAATTTTGGTATTAGATGTGGATGATCTATTTCTTACCGGATCATCCAAGCTCATCAAGGACTGCAAGGAGAATTTGGCTACAGAAGGGGGAGATCTTCCTGGGTCAAGGAAGATACACTACAGAAATCCTGAAGAGATTTCAGATGGAAGACTATAGACCCATGGCCATGCCAATGATTAATAACTGGAAGAAGATAGACACAACAAAGGATGATGAGGCTGATCCCACCTTGTATAGGAAACTCATCAGATCATTGATGTATCTGGTCAATACTAGACCAGACATCTGTTATGTAGTGAATACCCTCATTCAGTTCATGGTGGAACCAAGGAGGGCTCACGGGGCAGCAGCAAAGCATGTTCTTAGATATCTGAAGTGGATAGTCGAGTATGGATTGAAGTACACCAAGGGCAATGAGGTCCAGTTGAGTGGGTTTACAGATGCAGATTGGGCTGGAAGCACAGCGGATCAAAAAAGTACCAGTGGCTACTGTTTAAGACTTGGATCAGGAATGACCTCCTGGTGCAGCAGGAAACAAAAGTTCGTAGCACTAAGTTCAATTAAGGTAGAATACATGGCAGCAAGCATAGCTTCGTGCGAGGCCATATGGCTCGTAAACTACTCTTGAACCCACTCAAGAAGAGGATGGAATCGACCGAGATTATGTGTGATAATTAGAGTTGCATTAATCTTTCTGAGAATCCCGTGTTTCATGACCGGTCGAAACACATTGACACTCGGTGCCACTTCATCAGGGACTATGTCCAACAGGGAGCAGTGTAGTTGAGGTACACTCCTAAAGGGGAACAGGTGGCAGATATCCTTACCAAGGCTCTGAGTAAGGTTAAGTTCACTTACTTCAGAGAGAAGATGGGGATGGTCGAGAACCCCTTCCATTAGAGGAATGGGTGGTATATAGAATTAGAGGGAGCTGTAGTACGGATGAGGCAGTGGCAGAGATAGTGTCACAGGCAACAGTACAGAGAGAAGCAACGCAAAGATGAGGGGCAACAGCTAAGACATCATCAGTGCAGCAGATGTCCTAGAGTCAGAGTAGTACAGTGGTATCTTGCTTGAACACCTTCCTCGTTAAGAGGGAGTGTTGATTTTATAACATCGGTAAGTGTTCCAAGTCTCATAGTTGATGGAGAGGCTTGGACAACAATTATCCAGAGAACCTAGAAATCGTTTGTGGAAATTCCACTCGGATCTTGCTTTATTAAAATAATTAATTATTTTAATGCAGACCCTAAGTCTAAACTTATGGAAATTAAATAATTAAAGGGTATTAATAAAGCAAAGTGTGAATCTCCTAGAAAGCAAAGATCAAGTCATCTTTTAATCTGAGTCGTTGATTAACGATATAATCTCGGTTGTTGATTCATCAATGAGAAGACTATAAGAAGAGGCTTGAGGGTCATTTGGAAATCAAGCCGGGGACATTCTCAGTACCCGAAGGAAATCGATTCTGAAGAAAGAGAATTCGGTTTCAATGGGTGGGTTTGTAGAGGCGGGTTTGCAGAAGTAAGAGGAGGGAGGATTCAGTTATCGGAGAAGCAGAAGTCTGGAGGATGAAGGGAAGGGTGAGTTGATGAGCAGCAAGAACCTGTCCACACAGAGTTACGCAGTTCAGAGAGAGACTGCATAGAGCTCTAATGCTGACTGACGTAGAGGGTGAAGGAGGTTACCCCGAGGGTCTGAAATTCTTCCTAAGGTTCCGGAAAATTATGTAATATTCCTTTTTTTGGTGTCACCTATGACAGGGCTAGGATGGACTTCCAGAGTTAGGAGCAGACCGGTCACAGGTACAGGTTGGTGTCATCAGCGGACCCAGGGGCTTTTTGGAGGAGTTTTGAGGAGTTTCTATGCGGTCGGGTGGCATTCGCTTGATATATTCCATCATCCGAGCAGTTTGGCTTTCGTTCTGGTGCATTCCGACAACTTTCGGAAATTTGAGTTATTTGTGGGCTTAACTCAACTGATTACACTCAAGGTGGCATTCCGGGAGGAATACATGATAGAACACCTTAGTGTAATAGCTCATTGGAATCGGGACGAGGATACCTCCATGATGGGACGATTGGACATGAGTTTCAGTGACTGGAGGAGACGTGGTAGCCAATTTATTCTTTTCTGCATTAAAAAGGAATATTTTAATTAGAGGGAAAAGTGCTCCATGAATAAAATAATAATAAAATAAGGCTCTAGAAGGATCCAAGAGATCTATAAAGGAAAGGGTGGAGACTATTGAGAGATATCTTTGAATCATATCATTTTTTTGTGTGAGAGGTTTGAGACGTGGTTCTCTACTTTAGCCGTAGCCCCAGGACGGAAACCGTCGGGTGATTTGTGAGTGTTGGACGGAAACCCAACTCTCTTTGAGGAGACTTCATTCAGAAGTTTCACAGAGCTTCAAAGATATTGGAGTGAGGATCATTCAGATCTTCAATAGGTGCTTCAGTGGATTCAGTGGTAGCTGTTGTCGGAGGGAGAGTGCAGCAGTTCAATTTTGGAGGCCATTGCAGTGTAGCAGTGCAACAAATTTTCTTGAGGCCAGTTGTATTTCAGTGATCTCAGCTATCTTTCATTTTAGCTTGTAACCGCAGTGATATTATAATAAAGTTGAGATATTTTCCTGCATTATGGTATTATGGTATTACATGTATTTGTATGTTTATTTTACATGGAAATCTTCTGTTAAATGCATATTGATTTTACGACATAATTTGGGGTTTAAGTAAATTTATGCAAATTTAGGAAAATATCCCATTTGGAGATATTACAGTGGTATCAGAGCTTTTATCATGGCTTAGCCTGTGGGATTTTAGTTTCCAATTGCAACAATTATTGTCGGAGGGTTTTCCAGACAGGTCAAGCTTCTGCAGTAGAATGAAGATTTATTAAAAGGGCTCGACAAATTTTGACAAACTTCTTGCAAAATTGTCTCCTATTTAATAATTATTCGACAATCTAGAAAATTTGGACAAAGGTATTACGGAGGAAATTCGAGTACCAAATTTCTTTATTGGAAGCTCAATATATATTGTAGATCGATTCCGAAGGAGCTGTATGAATAAAAGGGTCGAATAATTAAAATTTGGGAGGTCGTCAGAATTTTCTTGATCACTGTCGACATAGTAGATTTGAAGCCAAGAGGCCCAAGACAAGTTAACGACTTTGTAAGGTTTTTCCGCTGTTTGTTCCCGCGAGGGAAGCTGCACGCATTCCCTGTCCATGCATTGGTTCCGAAGTAGACGTCATGAGCTATCCAGTTTGAAATTGCACAACCTGAATGTGATGACCCTCTCGTGTCAAATTTATGACTATCAAATAAGTACATGCACAACGATACGGTGTGTGTTTGGGCCAACAACAAATTGAGAGTGAATATAGAGGCGGAGCGACTCATGTATTGCTGGGCACAATGACCATTTACCAATCAAGATCGAAAATCATTATTCGAGCAAGGTTCGATTATCTATTTGCAGGAGCTGATTTCTTGTTGGTCTCAACATGGGAGCAGAGTCAAATTCTCATCAAGATTCTTGGGGGAGCAGTGTTCATGCAACCTCACAAAGTCAACACAAAAGCAAGGTCGAGTTGATTGACCGTGGCCACTCTCACGAGAACCGAGATACGTCTGCAAATTCTCATACAGGAAACATTCAGATTAAGGTGTTCGGCCACATGGTGAAGGCCAATTTGGTTATCTGTGTTGGACAAGAACAATTTATTATAGATTGGGATCGCAGAAGACCCGATCATATACTCTATCTCGGATGACGACTGTAGCTACAACATAGCCAAAGAAGTGTTGAGCACTGTCTGAATCAGTAGTGCCAAAAGAGTCAACATCGGAAGCAACGTCAAATTTATTGAGATTTTGTGTATTTGGGGTAGCGTCAGTTGTGCTCTAGGTCCCAAATTTTGAGGAAAGTCTAGAGTTCACCTGATCTACAAGACCTAGAAATGGATTTGGGAAATTTCATCTGGTTTAGGAGATATTAAATTAATTAATTATTTTAATGTATTTCCTAAGTTAAAACTTAGGAAAATAAAATAATTAAAGTGAATTTAATTAAACATGTGATGAAATTGTCTTAAGTCACACAGATCAAGCTTTCTTTTAATATTTGCCATTGATTGAAGATTTAATCTTGGCCGTTGATTTGTCAACGAGAAAAGTATAAAGGAAAGGCTTGGGATCATTTGTAAAGACACACAGAGGCAGAGCACTGAAGCTAAGCTGAGATTCTAGGGAGGGGTTGCTAAGAATTCTCAGAAGTGTTTCAGTTGCAGAGAGGGGAATTTAGACCAAGGGGATGATCTGATCCCGGGGTCTAGAATACACAAAAAGCAGAGAAGAGATCGGCAAGGACATCGCAGAGGAAGGCAGCAACAAGGACAACGTGATTTTCAGGAAGCCCTTCAGGGGTTACGTAGAGACCCTTAGGGGCAGCGTAGTGACTGCGTCACCCAGTCTAGGGTAATGCAGTTCCTTCCAGTGACAAAACTGAGCATTTGGAGGCCATCCAAGGTTAACGCTGAGCCTAATAGGGGCTTCAGAGGTTGACGCATTGTCTTTGAGGAGCAGATCTGAGGTTTCTAGGCCTAGATCTAGGCGAGTTCTGTAAATCCCGTTTGAGAGTTTGGATCAGTCAGTGTTGTGGTCGTAGATCAGCTAGATGCCGCAGATCTAGAGTTTTCTCTGTAGGGTTTTCCAGATCTAGAACACAGAGTTGTGTATTCAGAAATATTGTTAATAATAGAGGCCTCTAGCAGTCAGAGATCGGTTTTCCCACATTGGGTTTTTCCGGGGACAGTTTGTCCAGAAATAACTGTCACTTTGTCAATGTGTGCATGTGCTTATTCTAGATCTGAATTGGGAGAGATTTGTTATGTGTTTTGCTTTGATGTTAACTTGAATTTATTTAGTTGATAACTTGTATAAGTAGGAAAAGCTTAACCGGATTAACAATAATAATTTCTGGATAGGAATTAAGATTCATAAATTTCTACATGGTATCAGAAGAATTGCAGATCTAGAAGGGTCACCAATTGAAGAATCTGAAGGATCTAGCTGCAGAAAGCAGCTGGAAAGGCAGCAGAAAAGCAGATCTGAAGGGACAATGTAGTTTTCAAGAGCAGATTCACGCAAAGGGAAGGGTGGCGTTGTCCAACGCTGTGTCCTAGCAAGCCCATGCAATTACTGCGCAGAGGCAGCTCAGAAACAACGCTGGTTGGGTTTGAAGCTAGCCAGTGTGATTCAGATTTGAATGTGTCAGATCTAGAATAATCTGCAGAAAAGTTGCAGAAATATAGAAGAGCTGGTGGGGCTAAACTTCTGAAGTTTTCAGATTTTTAGCCTTAGCACAAGTGACAAAGTTTGGGAAGAGATCAACTTTTCAGAGAGTTTCTTGCCGAAGGAAACTTGCAATTTGATCAGAGGATCAAAGAAGAAGCTGAATCATAGTTGATTTGGTAGATTTCCAAGGAGGGAAATCAAGTGTCAGAGGGAGCAGAGGGTGCCCAGTTCGAAAAGGACCCTAGATCCAAATCTCTAGCATAGAGAAGAGGAACTCCGACACATTCTGAGCAGATGGCTCCTCATGGACCGCGTGATCAGGATAGGCTAGAGGGCCTCTCAAGCTTTTCGGTATGGAAAGCTAGGATCCTGATTGTCCTTCAGGCATATGGTCTAAGAGACCATGCAGAGAAGACCCTAGCCACACCAACAGATGCGGATCTCCTACGAAAGCACAGAGAAGCTGTTGGGCATGCCAAGCGGCTGATAATGGACAGTCAAGGACCATATTGTACCACACATAGTTGAGAAGAAGACCGCTAATGAGATGTGGAAGGCCTTGACTTCCATATATGAGGGAAAATAAGTCCAAAGAAAGATGATCTTGGAGGCCCAAATGAGGTCATTCATGATGACCAAGGGAGAAGACATCGAGCATTTTCTCTTCAGATTGCAGTCAATCAGGGATCAACTAACTGCAACAGGTGCAACCATAGATGATGCAGTGATAGTCAGGATTGCCCTCAATGCAGTCACAGATGAGTGGGAAACCTTTGTCCAAAGTATCTCGGGTAGAGAAGACCTCCCAGATTGGGACAACTTATGGTCAATCCTGCGGCAAGAAGAACTACGCAGATTCACCAAGAAGCAACACAGCCCTGGGTTGAGCAAAGTAAAGAAGGAAGAGAAGGAAGATGCAGCCTTGGCATCAAAGAAGTAGCTAAAGAAGAAGAAGGATCTTTCTAAGATCAAGTGCTTCTAGTGTGGCGAAATGGGACATTTTTCCAGCCATTGTCCAGAAAAGAAGAAGGACAAGGAAGCATCTTCTTCCAAAGCAGCAGTGGCAGATGATGGGTCCGGAGATGATGTAGCCATGAGTGCTCATAAACCACGGAGGTGGGGTGACATGGAAATGTAGAGGAGCTACATGGAAGTAAGGCGGGATCCTTGAGCAGCTCATCTCTTGGATCACAAGCGTGCTACGACAGTCTTAAGACAGTAGCGGGATAAGTGGAGCATTGGGTGCATAGATCACAGATGAAGCGGAGGCAGAGGCAGATCTGGAGGCTGGGAGAAGCAGCGTAGAGCATAGCAGCAACAGTGTAGAAGCAGTAGTAGCGCAGAGGCTGATGTGACTTTAGCAGCGCAGTACAGAGCTGCAGCAGCGCAGAGAGCTTTTGAGGGACAACGCAGTGCAGCAGCAGCGTGATAGATTTCAGCACAAGGAGCTGATGTGACTTCAGTAGTGCAGAGGGAGTTTGATTACGCTAGTAGAGCTATAGCTGTGCATCGTTCTTTAGATGCCAGCACAGATCTGTAGCCTATGGAGCTTCAGTGATGAGGATGCAGCCCATCTGACTTGTCTGTCAAAGATTGGGCAGGAGATTCAGTTGTTACTCTCAACAACTGAAGTTGCAGTGCAGCAGATCAGCAGTGGCAGTGCTATGAGCAGCACAAATGCAGCATATTGAGAGGGAGCTGCAGTACAGTGGTTGTAGTGGCAGTGGCAGAGTCATGGGCAGCAATACAAAATAGTAGCAGCAGTGCAGAGTTGAGTGGCAGGAGGCCAAGCTTCAACATCACAGAACCAGTGCCCAAAATCATGTAATGCATAAGTGTGATGTATTGCTAGAGCACACCCTTGATGCTAAGAGGGGGTGTTGAGATTTTGTGTATTTGGGGTAACATCAGTTGTGCTCTAGGTCCCAAATTTTGAGGAAGGACTAGAGTTCGCCTGATCTACAAGACCCAGAAATGGATTTGAGAAACTTCATCTGGTTTAGGAGATATTAAATTATTTTAATGTATTTCCTAAGTTAAAACTTAGGAAAATAAAATAATTAAAGTGAATTTAATTAAACATGTGTTGAAATTGTCTTAAGTCACACGGATCAAGCTTTCTTTTAATCTTAGCCATTGATTAAAGATTTAATCTTGGCTGTTGATTTTTCAACGAGAAAAGTATAAAGGAAGGGCTTGGGGTCATTTGTAAAGACACACAGAGGCAGAGCACTGAAGCTAAGCTGAGATTCTAAGGCGGGGTTGCTAAGAATTCTTACAAGTGTTTCAGTTGCAGAGAGGGGAATTTAGACCAAGGGAATAATCTGATCCCGGGGTCTATAATACACAAGAAGCAGAGAAGAGATCAGCAAGGACAGCACAGAAGAAGGTAGCAACAGCAAGGACAGCGTGATTTTCAGGAAGCCCTTCAGGGGTTACGTAGAGACCCTTAGGGGCAGCGTAGTGACTGTGTCACCCAGTCTGGGGTAACGCAGTCCCTTCCAGTGACAACGCTGAGCATTTGGAGGCCATCCAAGGCTGATGCTGAGCCCAACAGGGGCTTCAGAGGCTGACACAGTGTCTTTGAGGAGCAGATCTGGGGTTTCTAGGCCTAGATCTGGTTGAGTTCTGTAAATCCCATTTGAGGGTGTGGATCAGTCAATGTTTGTGGTCTTAGATCAACCAGATGCTGCAGATCTAGAGTTTTCTCTATAGGGTTTTCTAGATCTGGAACCCAGAGTTGTGTATTCAGAAATATTCTTAATAATAGAGCCCTCTAACAGTCAGAGACCGGTTTTCCCACATTGGGTTTTTCCGGGGACAGTTTGTCTAGAAATAACCGTGTCACTTTTTCAATGTGTGCATGTGCTTATTCTAGATTTGAATTGGTAGAAATCTGTTATGTGTTTTGCTTTGGTGTTAACTTGAATTTATTCAGTTGATAACTTATATAAGTAGGAGAAGCTTAACCATATTAACAGTAATAATTTCTGCATAAGAATTAAGATTCAGAAATTTCTACAAAATTAGCAGAATTTGAGCAGTTATGCGCGATATTTTGTTAGGCATTGGATTGGTCAGAGACTATCTACCAATGCATCCAACCTAAGCATGATTTGTTTTCCCTGTAGTTAATGTTGAACTCATGGATGGAATAGATTTATAGCGCTGAGGTGCATAGATCGTGGCTAATGCAAAAGTGTAGGAGTCCACCCGTTGAGATTATGGGGCTGAGTATTTGTCGTTGATTGAAGATATTCTCAACATCTGCAAACCTAAATTTGTAGAGGGGATGTTGCATTCCGTAGCTCAAGACAAGAGTATATGGGGTCATTAAAACAGAGTGGAGATTAAAAGGGTGGTGTTCTACCTTTATAGAAGACAGAATGTGGAAGCCTTCATCGCTGCACAGTCCAGTCCTTCCATTCATTCTAGATTACGCTTATTCTTTGAAATCTGACTTGTTGGAGCGATTTCCAGGTTCCATTCTATATTTCTTGAGCATACATTTTTTAATATCATTGGGAGATTTAGCTATGTCTTGTCTAAAATATCTCTGTTATGAAGTTTTGTCAATGGCTGTTGTGATCACCAAATTGTGTCCTGTTGGGCTGCTTCAAAGGTCAACTTGGAGTAACTATTTCAGACCAATTTTGACTGAGGATTAGCCTCTTCAGTTTGAGAGGGCTCTCTCAACTTATCAAAGGATTTACTCAATTAGGTCTTAAAACAGATGGCTAACTCTGTGAATGTTTAGTGTATGTGATTGCAGGTGAAAAATGAGGAAGATTCAACTACCATTGGGCTCATGGAGTCAGTAAGAGGAAATCAGTGATAAGCATTCCTACTTATGGAAGCTGAGGCTTTTTCTGTTTCAATGATAGAGCAACACTAACACATGAGAATAATCAGTGACTCAATGCTAAAAGGAAGTCAGAGCATATATGATATGAATTCTGAGTAATTTAGCATCAATACTACTGGAAGCAAGATATAAAAGAGACACATAAACCCATTGAAACACATCAAGAATCTTAGGTAAAGCAAGAAAACTCATTGCCTGTCTATTACTGATGTCAGAAATTACAATAATAGCTGTGTCAAAAGAATTCTTCCACCCTTTATAACTCTAAAACTCTCTCATTTATAGAGTGAGGACTCATACAAATTATTTTCCACCTTTCTCACCTCGAATTCCCACCTCAGAGACCTATTTCAAACATGATTCCATCACTTGGAGACTTCCTAGTGATATTTCTGTTTTGCAGAGTTTGAATACAGAAAGGACTCTTCTTTCATTAATAGTTCAACAAATCAATTTAATAACCCTTATTAACTGCAACCAACTAATTTGTTGAGTGTGCTGATGTGTCATTATGCCACGTGGATGCTGAGATGGACCTCCTCCAAGTCGAATTTTACAATTTTTTCACAAATCTGGTTAGTGAAAATTCTGAAAAATATGCTTCAAACAAGAGTGTATAATTTCCAAACCCTGATGGATTTGCAGAAACTGAGAGAGGTTTTTGTAGATGGGCTTGTGCTGAAGAAAAACCTCTTTCAGATTTCGAAAATCCTTTTTTACTTGGTCAGAAATCAAACTTGAAGTTGACTGCTAAGAAAGTCATGTACAGAAATTTCGTAGCGCCTCTGTTTTAAACACTTTTGCCAAACCTGTATGAAAATATCTTCCTGACCATATTTGACCTCCACATGTGATCAGCTGACCTTGAATGCACCACTTCAAGACAAAATTCCTTCAATATTCAACTCGCTGCCAAAACAGGGGAAAACAAGGCAGTGTCGTAGCAACTTTTGGTAGCAAATTTAATTTACCAATTTCCACCACCTCTTAGCTCTCTTTTCTTTCATGGATCTATTTGATAGGTTTAAAGAGCTAATACAAAATTTTCCCGGGCCGTTGATTCATCAATGAGAAGACTATAAGAGAAGGTTTGAGGGTCATTTGGAAATCAAGCCGCGCACATTCTCAGTACCCGAAGGAAATCGATTCTGAAGCAAGAGAATTCGATTTCAGTTGGTGAGTTTGTAGACGCAGGGTTGCAGAGACAAAAGGAGGAGAGAGAAGTCAGCAGAGACGGAGAAGAAGAAATGCAGAAGGACACAAGGAAGGCAGCGCTGAGCAGCAACACTAGCCCTCCACGCAGGCTTACGCAGTCCAGGCAGGGACTGTGCAGAGAGGCTACGCAGATTGACGTAGAGGGTGCAAGAGGTCATTCCGTGTGTCGGGAATTCTTCCAGAGTATCTGGAAAATTCACATCAGGTGTATGCTATTTTATTTTGCTCGTCAGGACTTTTGTAAATGATCTTTTTCACTACTGAAGATAAATACAAACCCTCATCTGCTGCACTGGTTTTCCCACATTGGGTTTTTCTGGGGACAATTGTCCAAAAATAACTTTGTTCGTGTGGTTGTTTCTATTGTGCTATGTTTGTTCTTCTGCTTTTGATTAGAGTGAAGTAATGCAACTGTATTTATTTCAAAATTTACTGAAGCGTCTGTAAATAGCTTATCAAATAAGTAGGCGAAATAAATCAATTACTGCAGTAATAATTTTCGTAGTGAAAATTTCACAGATTTACCTGCTCCCCTCCTGCAAGTCCTCGGGAGAAGTGTCCCTTGGGTCCCCATGCCTTGGAGAGGCAGCAGAATTATCTGTCGCAGGTCGTTGTGGTTGAACTAGCAGATCCTCCTCAGATTGCGTAGCAGAAGACAACTCTCGGGATATTCTGAAGGCCCTCTCCTCGATGAATTCCACATCCCTCTGCACTACAACTTTCCTGCTCTCCGGAATGTAAATGCGGTAAGCCTTTGCATTCTCATTGTATCCTACCAGAGACCCCTTTTCCGCAGTAATTTCCAACTTCTTCCTCTTCTCACTGGGCACATTACAATATGTCGTACTGCCAAAGATCCTAAAGTGACTCACTTCAAGCTTGCTTCTAGTGAAGACACTTTCTGGCGTGATCTTTTCCAATGCATTGTGAGGAATCATGTTATGAACATAGACAGATGTATTACAAGTTTTAGCCCACAATAATTTGGGCATGTCTTGCTCATACAACATTGCCCTTGCAGCCTTGACAATAGTCCTGTTTTTCCTTTCTGACAAACCATTCTACTCCAGATTATATGGAGCGGTCCACTCTCTTCTGATACCTTCCCTTGCGCAAAACCCTGTGAATTCCTTGTCTGTGTACTCTCCACCATTGTCTGAATGCAACACCTGTGAAATTTTCAATCTGAAAATGCTACTACAGTGATTGATTTATTTCGCCTACTTATTTTGATAAGTTATTTACAGATGCTTCAGTAAATTTTGAAATAAATACAACTGCAGCATTCACTTTAATGATTAATCTAAAGCAGAAGAACAAATAGAACATGTATAACACAATAGAAACAACCACATGAACACAGTTATTTTTGGACAATTGTCCCCGGAAAAACCCAATGTGGGAAAACCGGTGCAACAGCTGAGGGTTTTTGTTAATCTTAGCAGTGAAAAGATCGTTTACAGAATATATGACGAGCATATCTTTAGCGTACACTTCAGATGAATTTTCTGAACACCTCCCTCGGGGTCACCCTACGTGGCCCCTCTGTGCAGTCACTACGCTGGACTGTGTCACTCTGCGTGGAGGGCCAGTGCTACCTCCTCTTCGTCTTCTATCTGCGTTCTCTTCGTCTCTGCTGACTTCTCCCTCCTCCTTCTGTCTCTGCAACCCAAGCTCTACAACCTCACCCTCTGAAATCGAATTCTCTTACTTCAGAATCGATTTCCTTCGGGTACTGATAATGTGCCCGACTTGCTTTCCTAATGACCCGCACGCCTTCTCTTATAGTCTTCTCATTGATGAATCAACGACCCATATTATATCTTTAATCAATGGCTCAGATTAAAAAATGACTTGATCTTCATTTTCTAGAAGATTCACACTCTGCTTTATTAATACCCTTTAATTATTTAATTTCCCTAAGTTTAAAATTAGGGATCGCTTTAAAATAATTAATTATTTTAATAAAGCATGATCTGAGTGGAATTTCCACAAACGATTTATGGGTTCTCTGGAATATTGATGTCCAAACATCTTCCCAAAATACGAGACTTGGAACACTTTCCAATGCTACAAAAGCAACACTCCCTCTTAGTGAGGAAAGTGTTCAAGCAAGGTACCAATTGTACCTGCTATAACCTAAAGCATCCGCTGTGTTGCTAATGTCCTGGATGTTGCCCCTCATCTCTGCGCTGCTGCCTTATGTGCTATTGCCTGTGACACCACCTCTGCGACTGCCTCATCCATACTGCAGCTCCCTCTGAATTTGAAGTCCACTGATTCCTCTACTGGAATGGGTTCTCGACCATCCCCATCTTTTCCCTAAAGTAAGTAAACTTAATCTTAGCCAGAGCTTTTGTGTGGATATCTGCCACCTATTCTCCTGTAGGAACGTACTTCAGTTGTACAACTCCTCGTTGGACATAGTCTTTGATGAAGTGGCAACTAATGTCAATGTGCTTCAATCGGTCATGAAGCACATGATTCTGAGAGAGCTTGATGCAACTCTGATTATCACACAAGATTCTGGTCGGTTCCATCCTCTTCTTGAGTAAGTTCAAGTGCAGCTTTCGAAGCCATATGGCCTCTGTGCTCGCTGCCATTTATTCAGCCTCGGCTGAGCTTAGTGCCACGAATTTTTGTTTCCTACTGCACCAGGAAGTCATTCCCAATCCGAGACTGAAACAGTACCCACTGGTACTTTTCCAATCCACTGGGCTTCTAGCCCAATCTGCGTCAGTGAATCCACTCAACTGGATTTCATTGCCTTTGGTGTACTTCAACCCATACTCGACTGTCCCCTTCAAATATCTGAGAACATGCTTTCCTGCTGCCCAGTGAGTCCTCCTTGGTTCTACCATGAACTGACTGAGGGTGTTCACTGCATAACAAATGTCTGGTCTGGTGTTGACCAGGTACATCAATGATCCTATGAGCTGCCCATACAAGGTAAAATCAGCCTCATCATCCTCGGACGTGTCGATATTCTTCTTGTTTGTAATCATTAGCGTAGCCATGGGTCTACAGTCCTCCATCTAAAACCTCTTCAGGATTTTTATAGTATATCTTCCTTGCCCAAGGAAGATTTCTCCCTTCTGCTGCCAGACTTCCAAACCAAGAAAATAGTGCGTCTGCCACAAATCCTTCATGTCGAATTCGATAGCCAGATTCTCCTTGCAGTCTTTGATGAGCTTAGATGATCCAATCAAGAACAGATCATCTACATATAATACCAGAACTAGCGGCTAATCCCCTACTCTTAGATAGTAGAGGTTGAGATCTGCATCACTCTTGACAAATCCCATCTTCTACAGGTAGCTATCAATTCGCCCATACCATGCTCTAGGGGCTTGCTTGAGTCCGTACAAGGCTTTCTTAAGCCTGCATACATGAGTCTTCTTCTCATGTGTCTCAAACAGGGTTGCGGGGAAGCTTCAAACCCCCCTCGTTCCCGTTTCCGAAACGCGCTCCATGCGGGAGCATTTCGGAAATGCTCGGAAATGCGCTCATGAAAACGCTTCCTGAGGGGAGTGTTTTCGGGAGCGCGTTTCCGAACCTGTTAAAACGCTCTCTGCCTTTTCGGGAGCGTTTCAGGAAGCACTCGGGAGCGAACGCTCCTTGAGCGCTTCCGGCGTTTAAAAAATGCTTCGGGAGCGTTTTTTAAACGTCGGAAGCGATCGGGAACAAAAAACGCTTCCCGCCGCGCGCAAATTTTTTTAAGTAAAAAAACGATTTGTTTATAAGGGGGGGGGGGTTCATTTTGGTTTTTATCGTTTGTTGAGTGTTGAGAGAGAGAGCAAGAAGAGACAAGGAGAGCAAGGAAAGAGAGCAAGAAGAGACAAGGAGCAAGGCAACAGAAGGATTGCAAGAAAGAGGTAGGCCTTCTAATCCAATTTTGTATTTTCTAGGATGAATTTGTAGATTGTTAAATTGTTTAAGACTTAAAAAAACTTGAATTTTTAAATTGTAGATTGTAGATTGTTAAATTGTTAAATTGTAGATTGTAGATTGTTAAATTGTTTAAAACTTGAATTTTTCTTGAATGTTGCATTTTATTGGATTTAAAATTTAAAAAATGAATTGTTTTTTTCCTATGTTGCATTTCCTGTTCCCATTTGGCATTTTTCCATTTGTTTTGCAGGCTAGAAACTTGAAACTTGTTTCCATCATGGCTATATGGCTAGGGATTTTCCTCATGTTGGTTCCTTTCTTTGTGATAATGGTGTTGGAGAGTGGTAGAAGAAAGAGGCAAATCAGAGAAGAGGAGGATGAAGAGGAGGGTTATGGTGGATTTGAAGAAAATCCTGAAGAGGAGGAGGATTATGCTGAGGAGGAAGTGGGGAGTGGAGAACCTGAGGACACAGAATCCCCAACTAAACGAGACCAAATTCAGACACCTTTGTGGAAATAGTTCAGAAAATGGAAGGAGGGAAAGGTGGTGGAACCACTAAATTTATTTG
Source organism: Pinus albicaulis (assembly GCA_034641835.2). Taxonomy (NCBI): domain Eukaryota; kingdom Viridiplantae; phylum Streptophyta; class Pinopsida; order Pinales; family Pinaceae; genus Pinus; species Pinus albicaulis. Next base: position 168,986,760 of record CM076571.1, read on the forward strand.
CCCCCATTGCAATAAACAATACCATGGCACATACACCCGTGCGAGAAGGCACCTTTGTGGGATAATGCCAGGGGATGGAACTAAAAATATTGGAATCAAAGTTTGTCCTTATGTGCCAGCACCACAGAGAGAGATATATAGGAAGGAAGAGGGGGCTGCCCTACAGAGATCATCTAAAAGATCTAGGGGTTCGTTGATTCAGGCCCAACACATCATGGACAAACAAGTTCAACTTCCACCCATGCCAGTGGTTTTGGAGGCAGTGACACTAGATTAAGGCGTAGAACCATATCCGATTTCCTGGACGAAGGGTGTAGGAATGATGTGGATTCAAAAGTTTACCGGTTTCTATATGCATGTGGGGTGCCATTCAATGTTCTTCGCTCACCTTATTGGCATGAAATGGTTTCTGCCATTACTGATGCCCCCAAAGGATACAAAAGCCCTGGGTATGACAAGGCCAGAACCATGGGTCTTGATCATGAAAAAGCTAAAATAAACCATTCTTTGGCTAGAATGACAAGTTCATGGAATGAGCATGGGCTGTCCATTGTCTCTGATGGATGGACCAATGTAAAAGGAAAACCATTGATAAGTGTTTTGGCTGTGTCGGTTAGTGGTGCAATCTTCCTGGCAGCATATGATTATTCAGACAAATTCAAAACCGGCATTAACATTGCAGAACCATTACTTGATATAATTGAAAAGACTAGGCCATACAATGTCATACAGGTCATCACTGATAATGCTGCTAACTGTAAGGCAGCAGGAGTAATTATTGAGGATAAATACCCCAACATTTTTTGGTCTGGGTGTTTGGTTCACACAATGAACCTTTTGATGCATGATATCATCAAAAACAAACAACCTCAATTCAAATGGCTTGGTGATTTGTACAAGAGGTAAAAAAAATGATAAAATTTATTACAAATCATAGCAATACCCATGGGCTTTTCCGTACTCACTCCAAATTGGAGTTGTTGAAGATAGCAAAAACTAGATTTGCTAGCTATTACCTCACCTTCAGGCGCCTTTTGAAGGTAAGAGAGTCATTGGTTGCAATGGTATCAAGCCCACACTGGCAGCCTATTAAAGGACAGGGCAGCAACAATAGTTGACAGGCAAGGTTTCGAACATGTGGAGGAGACCGCCCTTGACCCTCTGTTTTGGGCACGTGTGAGGGAAATTTTGAATTTTACCAAGCCCATTTATAACATGATTCGGTTTGCAGATACTGATAAACCAGTGATTGGAGAGGTTTATGAGTAGATGGATGGCATGTTGGGGCAAATAAAAGATATTGTTAAGGATAATGATCCCAACTTGTATGCTATGATTCATGACTGTGTGTGTGCACGGTGGAATAAACTCAATGTTCCACTACATGCTTTGGCATATATCCTTACGCCAAAATATTACTCTCCATTTTGGTTGGGCCAACCTGCACCTGGAGGTGGGGTTAGGATGAAACCTCACACAGATCTAGAGGTACAACAGGGGTACATGAAGGCATTGGACAAGTTGGTACCCGACAGGGAAGAGTGTGCTAGATTACGCCTTGAATTAGGCAAATACTTCAGTTGCACTGCTAACTTTGGTTCTTTCCATGCAATGGAAGACAGGGACAGATTTGATGCTCTCACATGGTGGGAAGCATATGGCGGCATGGGACTTTTGCCAAAGTTGGCTAAAAAAGTTCTCTCACGGGTTGTGAACACTTCTTCTGCAGAGAGGTGTTGGAGCACCTACAGCTTCATACACAATGTGAGAAGAAACAGGCTGAATGAAAACCGAGCTGAAAGCTTGGTTTATGTGCATTACAACTTGAGGTTGTTGAGCCATTACTGTGATCGGGCAAATGAGGATCAATCATACAGAGTCTGGGACAACAACCCAGAGGATGATAATTTGGAGGACGACACGTTACATCTGGAAGAATTGGAAGCAGAACTTTATAGGGATGATGATGAAGCATCAGCAGCACTGCCACACACAGGGCCAGTCCCACCATCTACTGGTAGCAGTGCGGGTGCCAGTACCAGTGCCACTCCTTGATATCACACTATTGTTCCTTTGCAGATCCAGCGTCCAACTTCTAGTCGTGGTCGTGGTACCCCTGAGAGTACTAGAAGACCAACATTTCCTCGTGGCTCACAAAAATTAGACATTTCTCGTGGGTGTTGCAAGGGGCCAGCGAGATAAAATAGATTTGTTGTTTACTAGTATTTTCTATTTGTTGTTGACAGTTGAACAGTTGAAACTTGACTCTTTTTGATTTCATATATTTAATGACAATTTAAGTTTGAAGTTTGAATTTGAAAGGTGAAACTTTGAAGTTGGCATTTATAAGTTTACTATTTACAAGTCATTATGAATTATGAATATGATGCTTCATGAAAGTTATATGGTGATCAATGAATGAATGATGATAAATGTTATATAATATCAATGATGATAAATGTTATATATTGAATTTTGAAATCAATGAATCAATGATGATAAATGATATATATCAATGATGATAAATATATATTGAATTTTGAAATCAATGAATCAATGATGATAAATGTTAGATATTGAAATTTGAAATCAATGATGATAAATGTTATATATCAATGATGATAAATGTTATATATTGAATTTTGAAAGCTTGAAACCTTCAGATTGATGATTTGCGAGACTCAAAAGTCAATATGTTGTATGCTTCCAACTCGTGGGCGTGGTTGATGAAGATTATAACTTCTAGATGATTGATGTTATATGATTCAATCTATGTTTTTATGTTTTTTATGTCTAATTCATCATTCCACCTGTTTTTGTTGACATATATGCATGAATATATATATAAACGCTCCCGAAAACGCTCCGGACCGGAAGCTTCTAAAAATGGCGCTCCCGCTCCCGCTCCGCGTTTTCGCTCCCGCTCCCAAGTAACCTTGGTCTCAAAGCCCTTTGGTTGTTCTATGTACACTTCCTCTTTTATCATCCCATTCAAGAACGCTATCTTGACATCCATCTGGTGAATCTCTCATCCCATCTGCGCTGCAAGAGAGATGACGGATCTGATTGAAGTGTACCGAGCTATAGGGGCGAAGGTTTCTTCATAATCGATCCCTTCTTTTGTGCATACCCCTTAGCCACAAACCTAGATTTGAACTTCTCTATGCTGCCATCTGCAACATACTTGATCTTGTAGATCCACGTTGATCCTACAACCGATCTGTTTTGAGGTCTAGGGACTACTTCCCACACATCGTTTGTCATGATGGAGCTGTACTCATTTACCATAGCATCTACCCACACCTGATGTTGAGCTACCTCCCAAAAACTAGAGGGTTCCTCGACTTGTGCTACCAGTGCTTGGTCCCTGTTAGGTTGCTTGCGTACCCTCTTCCCATATCTAGGGGCTCCAATAAATTCCTCTGCATGCCTCAAAGTCTGTTGGAGCTCTCTACTCGTTCTTCCACTGGTGGTGGGTGGATCTACCTGCTCTCCTTCTTGCTCTTCTTCGGAAGAACTTTCCTCAGAATCCTTGTACCGCGGTGAGGCACCCTATCCATCCTCTGTAGGTCGTTGTGGCTATACTAGCGGATCCTCCTCAGACTGCGTATCTGTGGCCATTTCCCGGGATCTCCTGAAGGCTCTCTCCTCCATGAATTTCATGTCTCGACTTACCACGACCTTCATGTTATCTAGAATATAGATGCGATATGCCTTCGCATTTTCACTATACCCCACAAGGTATCCCTTCTCTGTAGTCCGATCGAATTTCTTCCTCTTCTCATTAGGTACGTGGCAGTATGCTATACTGCCAAATATCCTGAAGTGGCTCACCTTCGGCTTGTTGCCCGTGAACACACTCTCAGGGTTCACTTTTCCCAATGCTTTATGAGGCACACTGTTCTACACATATACTGTTGTATTGCAAGCTTCAACTCACAAAAATTTGGGCATGTCTTGATCATACAACATCGCTCTTGCAACTTCTACGATGGTCCTGTTCTTCCTTTCTGCTACTCCATTTTGCTCTGGATTGTATGGAGGTGTCCACTCTCTCTTGATGCCTTCCTTTGCGCTGAAGCTTGTGAAGTCTTTATTAGTATATTCTCCACCATTATTTAACCACAACTTCTTGATCCTCTTTTCGGTTAAATTTTCTACCAAGGCCTTGAATTCTTTGAATCGCTCAAAGACTTCATCTTTGGTTTTGAGAAAGTAGATCCATGTTTTCTTGGAATAGTCATCAATAAAGGTAGCAAAGTACTTTTCTCTGCTGAGAGCAGTCATGGACATCGGTCCATAGATGTCTGAGTGTATCAACTCCAATACACTCTTCGCCCTACTGCTACTTATTGGAAATGCTGCCTTGGCATACCTCCCTAGTATGCACTCTCTGTAGACATCATCTTTCCTTGTGCTGAGCTCTGGAGCTCCCATGACAGTCTTCTTGAGGATCTTCAAGGCTCCATGATGTAAATACCCCATTCTTCTATGCCATAATTCATTCAGGTCTCTTTCATTCGTACTGCTGATTAGTGCCATTGGAGACTCGAGCTGTAACTTATACAGTTTATGGCTCCTCACTCCAATTTGTGCCTTCCTTTTCTAGCTAGGATGTTTGACATAAACTTTATTTCCAATAAAGTATACATCGTAACCCTTGTTCTAGAGCTAAGACACCGAGAGTAAGTTCTCCAATCCCGGTACATGCAGTATGTTTGTGGCCCGAAGCTTGTTAGCAGCTTCTGTCTGAAATATTATGGTTCCTCTACCAACAGGGGTACACTTGGCCTTGTTTCCCATCGTGATCTGAAAGTTAATTTGCTCTTCCTGGTAGCTCGAAAAACATTCTCGAACTCCCGTCATTTGAGCCGATGCTCCACTGTCAACATACCAAACTCTTGGAGAGGCCATGCTTGATACACAAGCGAAATCCTCTTCTTTTCTTGATGCCAGAACTGATATGTCATGATCCCTCTGTTTCTCCATGTGTTCTGGAGGACTGCATGAACCCTTCTGAGGTGCTGCTGCATCTATGTCGGATCTTAGTTCCATTGCAGAACCTCCTCTTCTGTCTTTTGCCTTTAGCTCTGATACCATGTGAAATTTTCAATCTGAAAATGCTACTGCAGTGATTGATTTATTTCACCTACCTAGTTTGATAAGTTATTTACAGATGCTTCAGTAAACTTTGAAATAAATAAAACTGCAACATTCACTTTAATCTAAAGCAGAAGAACAAATAGAACGTGTATAAAACAATAGAAACAACCACATGAACACAGTTATTTTTGGACAATTGTCCCTGGAAAAACCCAATGTGGGAAAACCGGTGCAGCAGATGAGGGTTTATATTAATCTTCAGTTGTGAAAAGATCATTTACAAAATATATGATGAGCATATCTTTAGCATACACCTGAGATGAATTTTCCGAACACCTCAGAAGAATTCCTGACACACGATAGGCACTCCTCCCTCTGTGTCACTCTACGTGGCCCCTCTGCGCAATCACTGTGTTGGACTGCGTCACTCAGCGTGGAGGGCCAGTGCTGCTGCTCAATGCTTCCTCCTCTTCATCTTTTGTTTGCCTTCTCTTCGTCTCTGCTGACTTCTCCCTCCTCCTTCTGTCTTTGCAACCTAGCCTCTACAACCTCACCCTCTGAAATCGAATTCTATTACTTCAAAATCGATTTCCTTCAGGTACTGAGAATGTGCCCGACTTGCTTTCCAAATGACCCTTAAGTCTGCTCTTATAGTCTTCTCGTTGATGAATCAACGACCCAGATTCTATCTTTAATCAATGGCTCAGATAAAAGATGACTTGATCTTCATTTTCTAGAAGATTCACACTATGATTTATTAATGCCCTTTAATTATTTAATTTCCGTAAGTGTAGACTTAGGAATGACTTTAAAATAATTAATTATTTTAATAAAGCATGATCTGAGTGGAATTTCCACAACGATTTTTGGGTTCTCTGGAATACTGATGTCCAAGCCTCTTCCCAAAATATGAGGCTTGGAACACTTTCAAATGCTACAAAATCAGCAACACCTTGATCCGCTTTCCTGTCAAATTCTCTACCAGACAGATTAAGTGGCTAGTATTTTTGTTGGATTCCTCTTTGGGAGAGGTGTAAAATCCATATAAAATATATCTTAATCCGATGAGCAGAACATTTATTTTGAATTTATTATTTATAATAAATTATATGTGCAGGTTGGCCTTAAGGTTTCACACCCCCAGCAGATGTGTCACACACCCCAATGATGGATATAAATACAGGCAAAGTTGGAGAGCATTTCACCACAACTCAACACACCTTCTTCTCTCATCTGATTTAGTACGAGCTCCTTGGAGGACGAGTTCAGCCCACACGTGTGAAGAAGGGCAGATTCTGTCTTGGTGAAATTTGAAGGGCCGATGGAGGCAGCTAGGAGTTTTCTTGGGGTGACGGCGTTGACTTTAGTCAGCATGGTCGAATGTTGAAATTTGTTGAAATTTCGATTTTACAGGAAAGCCAATCTTGTTTGGCCTGATCGAAGTCAAAGGGATTATTAAGCTATTTCAGCTGCGTTGACTTTAGCTTGCTGCCACTGCGTTGACTTTTAAGACGTTGGCTTTATTGGAGTTGACTTAGGTTATTGTTCTTGATTAATTGTTGTGACACGTGCAGGTTGGGTGACCAAAGGAGACTTTCTTTGGTTGAAGCATCCTGTGGACAGCCAAGTAGCACACCACATTTTTCTGTTTCTGGTTTGTCTTCTATAAGATCCACTTATATGTTCTATCAGCGTTTTACTTAACTATTTGTGTGATTGCTGTAAGAAAAGTAAATTTGCTTCAAGCATAGAACATCTGCAAAAATTTACATGGTATCGGAGCTGAGGTGAAGACAAGCCCTATCTTTAGCAATCACCATCGGAGGAAATGGGTTCCACAAGTTTTGAATTCAAGGAGAATGACAAGCTGACTGGAAGGGATGACTTCCATGCCTGGAAGATGATATTAGATCTCAAATTGGAAGACCATGATCTCTTGGATCATGTGCTGGGTAAGATTCAAGAACTTCCATCTAATGCTACCGCTGCTGTTAGAAACAAGTATAAAAAGGGAGAGATCAGAGCAAAGCTGATGATCAGGGAATCCATACATAAGAGTCTGGTTGCCTATATATCCGAACTAGGCACATCCAAGGAGATGTATGATAAATTGATCCTTATGTTCAAAGTAAACAATGTGAACCAAGTGCTATTCCTCAAGAATAAGTTGAAGAATATGAAGAAGGGCCGGGATGAGTCTATTCAAACTTACTTTCTGAAATTGACCGAAACAAGGAACAACCTGCTGGCTATTGGGGAGACAATAGTTGATCGTGAGATGGTTCTCACCGCACTTGGAGGACTCCCATATGAATGGCAAGTATTCACAACTACCATTCTCAATAATAATACCATTCCTAACTTTGATGAGCTTCTGTCTAGATGTATGCAAGAAGAAACAAGGATGAAGGAATTCGATAATGACAGAAATGCTGCCTATGGTGCTCATTCTTGAAAGAAGAACTCTGGTGGTTCTAAGGACAAAGGAAGAACAAGGACTCAAGAAAAGAAGGGTAAGTGTTTCACTTGCCATAGGCCTGGTCACTATGCTAGAGAATGCCCCTTCAAGAAGGATTCTCCCGATAGTGATGATAACAACAACAATCGAAGGAATGGGAATTGAAGAAACGACAAATCCAAAGGAAAGAGGAAGGCTCACTTTGGTGGAAACAATCAACCTTCTAAAAGGTCTAGGAACACCAGGTATGAGGAGTCTAATGCTATTGATAAAAGAAATGAGTATATTCTTGTATCTGCTCTCTCTGCTACATCTCCGCCCGACACTATGGATGTCTGGCTAATCGATAGTGGTGCCTCAAGACACATCACCGGATTCAAGGGAGCACTCTCTGACATGGTTGAAAGGGATACTAATCTAGAAATTATCCTTGGGGATAATGCCACATATCCCGTGAAAGGGACAGGGACTGTGACCCTCCACTTGTCTTAAGGACAAGTCCTACGTTTGCAAGATGTACTCTATGTACCTAAATTGAAGAAGAACCTTGTGTCTGTATCAGCCATGGAAGACAAAGGGTTCAATGTAACATTCTCTGATGGAAAGGTGCTCATGTGGAAGGAGAGCTTCAAGGAAGCTATCTCGATTGGTTTTAGAGTTGGTACACTCTACCGGGTTGGAGGAAGTCCGCTGGGAGCAATGACTTGTGATACTATCCGACAAACCGAACTATGGCACCGAAGATTTGGACACCTTCATTACAAGGCCCTTCCCGAAGCAAGGAAGGTGGTGACAGGGATGCCTGACTTTGGAAATAATCATGAAGGTGTATGTAAGGGCTGTGCCAAAGGAAAACATACAAGGGGACCTTTCCCCTCAAGTGTCACAAAGACATCTGATATTTTGCAATTGGTCCATTCTGATCTATCCGGTATGTTGCCCGTGACATCCCTGGGGGGATGTTCTTACTACATGACATTCACTGATGAATTCTCTCGCAAAACCTGAATATATTTCTTAAAGAATAAGGATGAGGCTTTCATGTGGTTCCGTACCTTCAAAGCCTTGGTGGAAAATATGACCGGAAAGAAGATCAAGATTTTGAGGACCGACAATGGCACTGAATATGAGTCAAATGAGTTCAAAGACTTTTCCAGAGAAGCTGGCATTAAGAGGGAGACTACCACTGCATATACTCCTGAGCAGAATGGTGTTGCTGAACGCAAGAATAGGACTATTGTGGAAGCTGCCCGTGCCATGCTATGTGACCAGGGTCTACCAAAGTTTCTGTGGGGAGAAGCTGAAAATACTGCTGTGTACATTCAAAACCGATGCCCTCATTCCGCTTTGGACTCCAAAACTCCCGAAGAGGTTTTCTCTGGTAAGAAACCTGATGTCTCACATTTTAGAATTTTTGGATGTCCTGTCTATTTTCATGTGCCGAAAGAAGAGAGAAGTAAGCTGGATGCTACTGGGAAGAAAGGAATGTTTGTGGGCTACAGTGAGACTTCTAAGGCATATAGAGTCTATGTACCTGGTCAAAGGGAAGTAGAGATAAGCCATGATGTCACTTTTGACGAAGATGCTTCCCTAAAGAAAGTAGTAGATCTTCCTAGATCTGAAGAAAATCATGAAGAAAGACCTGGAAATCTGGAAGAACCCCAGGATGAGACTATGCCTGATATTGAAGGGCCAATGGACCCTATTGATCCATCCCCTTCACTAGGAAAGAGACCATCATGGCTGGAGTTTTATCAGAATCTTTGAGGTCATACTTGCTTTGAGGACATTGAGAAAATGATGTAGATACCAAGGGTATCTAGCTGCCATGAGTACTATTGTACAATCTGAACTTGGATCTTTTGAGGAAGCCGTAAAGCATCAAGTCTGGAAGGATGCTATGCACGAAGAATATGAGTCCATAATGAAGAATGATGTATGGGATGTGGTCCCGAGGCCGAAGGACAAATCAGTTGTCACCGTGAAATGGCTCTACAAGATCAAACATGGATCTGATGGGAGTGCTGAAAAGTTCAAGGCAAGATTTGTTGCCCGTGGCTTCTCTCAAAAGGAAGGAATAGACTATGATGACATATTTGCACATGTGGCACGATATACCACCATTCGATCAATCATAGCCCTTGCTGCTACGCAAGGATGGAGTCTTCATCAGATGGATGTCAAGACCGCTTTCCTGCATGGTGCAATAAAAGAAGAGGTGTATGTAGAACAACCTCTGGGATTTGAAGTTCAGGATCGAGACACTCATGTCTGCAGGTTGAAGAAAGCCCTCAATGGGTTAAAGCAAGCACCCAGAGCTTGGTACGAGAGGATGGATAGTTACTTGATGAAGCTGGGCTTCACTCGAAGTAATGCTGATCCGAACCTTTACTTCAAGGTTGTGCGGGGGAAGCCTCTCATTCTAGTGCTATATGTGGATGACTTCTTCCTGACAGGTGCTGACCCTCTCATTCATCAATGTAAGAGGGAGCTCGCTGCTGAGTTCGAGATGAAGGACCTAGGACTGATGCACTACTTCCTGAGCTTTGGAGAATTAGGAGACACGGAAGATTTTCGCTTTCTGAAAGAACCTACATTGTAGAAGCTTAAGGTGGGATGGTGGTGGCAAATTAAGGTGTCGACAGATGGACCAGCTTTAAGAAGTTGGTGGCCGAAGCCCATTCTTCAGGCTTATCTTGGCCAATCCTCTTGAGTATCGTCAACTCGTAGGGGCCCTGATGTTCTTAGTGAACACCCGTCCAGATATATGTTTTGCAGTGAACACTTTGAGTCAACAGATGGTTGAGCCTCATCACTTTCACTGGGTTGGTGCCAGGAATCTTCTGAGATACCTTCGAGGCACGATAAACCATGGGCTGAGATACACTGCCGGGAGCGTGACACTCCTTGGATATACTGATGCCGATTGGGCTGGCAGTGTGGTGGATCGTAAGAGCACATCGGGATGCTGCTTCAATCTTGGTTCTGCTTCGATCTCATGGATGAGCCGGAAGCAGAAGTCGGTGGCTTTGAGCACCGCGGAGGCCGAATACATTGCTGCAAGTATGGCCTGTTGTGAAGCAGTTTGGTTGCGTAAGCTCTTTAGTGAGCTGTTTGGACATGTGCTAGATACCACTGTGATACTCTGTGATAATCAGAGTGGGATTCGTATGACTGAGAATCCTGTGTTCCACGACCGATCCAAGCATATTGATGTCAGGTACCACTTTATCCGGGATATGGTACAGCGAGGCGCCGTAAGGCTCGATCATATAGGAACTGATGAGCAGGTCGCGGATATTCTCACTAAGCCCCTGGGGAAGGTCAAGTTCCTAACCTTCCGTGAGAGTCTTGGTGTCGTGGGAAGACCCTATGATGTGGGTCCTGTTGGACGATGAGCTCTGGGAGCTCTGGGGGGCTTTGGGGATAGCTTCTCGGGTATAAGCACTCATAATGTACACACCCTTGTGATTGTTGGTGGTTAGCCACTCATTTATCTGTGCCGTATGCATCCTACCCATTGAGTTCGGGGGCTCATGAGAATGCCTCTCATTTGGCCAATGAGGTGTGGAAAAGCTAGAACTATTAGCAAGGGCAGTGGACGCATCGAGAGATTAGTACTCTCTATCCAGGATGGCATGAATTACCTTGCTTGATACGGGATCAAGATTTGTGAGGTACGGGACCTACGGGTGATTATGTGGTCGGGGGGATGATGTCTTTGTGGTGACCCCTTGTTAAAATAAAGAAACGGTAAACAAGTTTCGGCGGGATGACGCACGGTGTTGATTGCACTAATAGATGGAGTTCTCCCTAGTTGAGAGGGAGTGTTAATTCAGGGCAACTAGGTCCAAACTCCATGTTCGATGCTCGGTTAAGAGGCTAATATTTTTGTTGGATTCCTCTTTGTGAGAGGTGTAAAATCCATAGTATCTTACTTGTCCAAATGAAAGCGAGAACTTATATTTTAATTTATTATTCTTAATAAATTATATATGAGTCGGTCGAGTTTTATGACGCAGGCTCATGCCCAACGGATGTGCTCACACACCCTCATTGACGGATATATATACGGAAAGGATGGAGAGATTTTCATCATCATCACAACTCACATCTTCCTCTCTCATCAAGAAGTACGACTACCAAGAAGGACGAGTTTCGGCCACACGTGTGAAGGACGAATAGACGAAATGCCAGTGCCGAGTGCCGATGCGATTTCGCTTGCTAGGGTTTGTTGTAAGTTTGACAGCGTTGACTTTGGTCACGCATGGTCCAAGCTGGTAGCTTGTGGAAGGTTCGATTTTTGAAGAAGGCAGGCACAACATAAAAATCGAGGTCAAAGGGTTGACCGTTTCTTCAACGTTGACTTTTAGCTTCTTTTCGTTGACTTTTCGGGGCAGTGACTTTTTCTGTGAGAGTTGACTTGGGTTGACTCATCTTGATTGGAGGGTTGTTGTGACACATCTTTGGGTGGTGACCAAGAGTCTTTGTTTGGTTGAAGCATCACGATGTGTAGAAACGAACACACATTTTACATTTCGATTTGTCTTCACATGAGTCTGTATATGTTCTATCTGCATTTTGCTTAAGCTACTTGTATACATTCTTGTGAGAAAAGTGAAATTGCTCTTAGCATAGAACATCTACAAAACTTTACAACTTTTTATTCGGTCCGTATACATGAAGCTGCAACAACCACGTTGTCTGTTGTAGAGATCATACCCATCCGGAAAATCCTAATTCTTTCCACTTAAAATCACATGAATTTGGAGGATGCCTCTAACCGATCTGATCTCTAAGTTCGTGACGCCATCTGGTAGAAAACTATCGAACTGTCCTCTTTCTCCCTACTATGTAGTTTCAGTGGCTTACACTCCTGGAAATGGAGCTCGTAAGTCTCCTTCTCTTTAAACAAACGAGAAAAAGCTGAATTACTCGACAAGGAACTCACTCGGGAAGAATTGCCTCACTATTGTTCTTCTTCTTCATCGCGCATCTCTGCTTAACAAGCACTTGCATAAATATTGCATCCCTCGGCTTTCTTGCATGAAATACGTTGCTCTCTTGCCTGGAAAGTCTCGATACGGAAGTCTTACCTCTCTATCGACACATAGAGAGAGACCACCTTGAAAATTCATCCCGCTACAACTAGGCACGCAGTCACTACGAGGATTTGATTTGATACGCTTGACAATTGACCTTCGCTTCGGTGTAGATCTACACTTCTATTTCATCAAAATTTGCTTTGATTCCATATGAAAATCCTGAATCTAAATGATATACGAATCTCACGCTTGATTTGAATTTACTTCTCCTATGTTGTATATTACATTATAGGATTATTTCATATTTCTTTGAAATATTGAAGCAAATTCTTCGAAGCAATATTACGCTGATGCCCCATAATTCCGAAACAAGGAAGGCGGAAGCACGAAAAATACACACATAGGACACCATTATTGTAATATCCTAAATAGGAAAATAAATAACACGAGGCTAAAGATATTAAGGAGAAAACAAAACAAAGCGTATCAAAACACCAGCAGGCCATAAAAATCTTGTTGAGCCATTTTATTAATTTGCTATAAGTAATTGTGCTGGAGGTGCGGAATGAAAGGCTTTGGGCTTGTGACAGCTGAAAGCCTACGAATCAATGCGAAATCCCCAACGATGCTTGGTGGCAACATGGCTATAACTCTCGCTTATTCTCTTAGAAATGTTGTTGCTTCTCCGGAAAGTATCACTAGGGCCTGCTACACGGCTAGAAAATTACGGCACTAACGTTCTCGAAGAGCCAAAAAACCCAGAAAGAATTGGCCGGAGAAATGTTAAAAGAAGCCCAAAGGTATTTTAAAGTTGACACTGCTCTTCTCGCACGGGTACACGCACTACTCTAATGAAAACAACGAAAGAAGGGTCCCCAACTCTCTGAAAAATGGTATGGAAGGGTTGGTGCGTTCCTCCCACATCTCAGGCAGTCAATGGAGATTCCTCTCCCTCAGGATCTTCCACTCCTCTCTATCCTTTGCGTAATCTCTCCTGGAAGATTGTTGCGCCTGAGTATTGTGTAATCCTAAGGCAGAGCTGGTGTGCTGCTCTCCCAAAACCGATGGTATGGCTCCTCTCCTATGCGGGCACTCGAAGTCCCTGAGGGACTAGGTTGGGATCTTCGCTCGGGGAACACTACTGATGCCAAACGATGACGCAAGCCTAATCGCGGCTTGGTGTGCTCTAGTCTTGACACACGAGAAAATCATAAGATGGGAAATGAATAGAGAAGGCTTCCTTCCTCTCCTTTTATGCCCGTGAGCCCCTAAACTCCTTGGGCCCCACCTATGCTACGTTGTCCCTCGACCTTGCCACGTTGTCCCTTGCTACGTGCGTTGCCTCTGTCCCCTTGCACGCACGGGCCCCGCCCGGCCCCCACGCCCCGCGCACGCTAAGTGTCCTAAGTGCCTCCTCACTCGTTGTCCATGGCCTCATGGGCCCCACTTCAACTTTAATTAATCTACCCGATGAATTTAGGAAGTGCTTTTATTCTAATGTTTATTCATGGGTCCCCTCCTCCTTGTTACGCCAACATTAAAGTTTGTCGAAATTAAATGAAATTAATATCCTAATTAATGAGTTGCTAATTTGGGAATCATACCACAATCCTCCACATACAAATTTCTTGTCCCTCGAAGCAATGCACCGAACAAGCCTCCTCTAGCGCGTGCTCCCCCTGGAAATCCTTTGGAAAATGTGCTGGGTCCCAGATGGCCTTGCCCAGATCTTCACATCCTTGCATCACCACGATATGAAGGATCTCTCAATGCCAGGGATCCCAGCCATCCTATCCAACATGAAGCTCCACTGCTCCACTCACCATCACCTTACATCTTCAATAGAAGTCGCTCCTCGGTGACTGCTAAAGCCCAATGGAAGATCACCGAGTCTCCCCATGTAGTATACGAGTCACACCTAGAGGGTTATCGAGTTGTGTAGAAGTTGCTACAATGCTCGAGTCTCCGCAATCTCGTAGAGGTGCCACCATGTTGTCGTTGCGCCACTACGGCCTAACGAATGCCCCACATCGTGCCATGATGTATCCATCTCTCACGGGGCCTTGTGGTGAAAAATATATGAAAACAAATCTCATCCTGCGCGAGCATCTCCATGATCATGATATCACCTACGAATGCAACTGCGAATCTGTTTTCAAAAACGAGAGAAAGATACCTTGCCATACGATGAAGGCCTCTGTGTGCCCCATGTGCCAACCTAACGGTGAACTAGGTCACTTTTTTTGGTCCTAACTACGGAAACCATCATGAGACGAAGATGGGCTGTCAATCAACTAATCTAGCTCCCATGATGGAACTGTTGCACCATATTCTGGCTTCAAGGAATCCCTCCATGCCTCATCTAGTCCTTGCATGTGATCAATATAGAGGGTCCATATATCATGGGAAAATACGTGCACGCTAACTTTGCCCTATCACCTTGTTGTGTAGTACAGTGGCTAAGAAGCCATATGTGACAAATATCCACCGAATGCAACCAATAGATGGATATACGATACTCGCAATCGACTCGAAATTGTGTGGATTCCTCATCCCACCAACCATCTCAGGTGCCGCATCCACCCTCTCGATAATGTGTCGATACATTGTCTAGAGCCCGGACTTTATCTTTGGGATGCTACACTACGGTGTACCTGGTATCCTACTAACAAAGCCTGCATGGTCTCGACATGCTGAGAAAATAGTGACGCATGTCTCCTCATGACTTAGCTCCACAAGCATAGGCTCAACGATGAGCGATGCTGCAACACCCTGTGAGATGATCATCTCAGCCTAACTTTGTGTTTGCTAACTAGTGCCAGGCATTCTTATGGTGAGAAGTCTCTTACTAATGTCTTTGAGTGTCATCCCAAATATCTTGGGTGAGCCTCGCGTACCCGTGCTCATGCCCAAAGTGCCCGAGGACAACAACGGGGTGTTATGTCGTGGTGATGTAGAAAGAGGTCGGGCGTGTGAGTCCCCACGGATACGAGTCAAGTATTGCTCATATGTCTCCTCGTCGATCTTGGGTGAACTACCCCCAAAGTTGCCACCGGTCGTCACCCATCCCAGTGAGTCTCCTACTGAGCGATGCTCTGGTCTGTTGTGCGGCATCGTACACCCCGCACACAATCATCCATGCTCCTCGACATGCCACTACATAACTAACGACGCCACCCATGGCGGCCCCCGGATACCCCTCTTATTGTTCTTGTCCTTTTGCTCGGTCTTCAAATGCTCCCACACATCCTTGGGCGGCCGCCTAGAGTTGTGTCTTTATATATGGGACCACCCCCCAATCGGTACACCGGTCGATGAATGGATCATCACTCAAACCCTCCCCTAGGGTGTACGAGAAGTGAATCTCCCTAAGTGTCGATAATGATGCCACCATTTAACAAGCTCATTGCGACCTACATGCTCCACAAAAAGGTAGAAGAATCTGTGGCTCCACATCTGAGCACGAGTACGTGGCACCGCCAGCCTGCCTCCTCCAGCAAAAGCTCTGCGAAAGTATGTTGATCACCTGTGACCCGTGTACAAGTGTCGTGCAAGACAGCAAGAGTCGCCGCAAGCTGATTTGTGCCCCAGGAGCTGGCAAGAAACTCCCCTAGCGAATGTGCACGCTCATACGCACGGCCAACTATACCCATCGAACACTAATCAACTTCGGCTTTGCACGGGAAACGATAGGTAGTCCCACCCGGATCCCAATGCCGGTTTGGGGTTCTGTATTCCCGGCGCACAGAAACTCCTGGTGAACTACACTCGGGTCCACCACCATCTCCATAACCCACTCCACACAAGTACCAACTCAAAATCTCTCCCACCATCCAACCTCAAAATATGGATGTTGCACCTTGGGCGCTCAAGTTGTCTCATCTTGCTATCGAGTCAACATACAGATACGACTAGGTAGCTCCGTCTCTCTCGATAGGAGGAGGTGACCCAACGACCTTCCTTCCTCCTCTGTATGCCGAAGAGGGCGCTCACGACACTCAATGTGCCCTCTAATTGTTACCATTAGGGAATCCAGCAGGTTCCCAAATGTGGGCCAACTTGAGCGGGCGGCTTCCCGGCTAAACCACTCTCATGCCCTCTAGCTCCTCGTTTGTTTGCAACAAAATAACCTCTTCCTGCTAATCGTGACGCTTCCCTCTCAAAACTAGAAGGTCATTTGAAGCTGGTGTGGCACCATTGTGTTGACCATCGTCCAGAAAATGCCTACGCTTGTCTCCCAACGCTTTCCATCAAGGTGTATACATCTCTCTTGGCACCTCACCCATGCAAAAAATGTGCCTGCACGAACAACTCGAACACTACCGGGTCATCACCTCGATGGATACAACTCTTGGGTTAGGCTCTACTCTTTCTACTAGGATGTTAATGCGACATGGTCAGAAAGTCTCCAACATGGGTGACCCCTACATCTATGCGGGTGTATCCATGCTCCCCATGATCTTGTGCCCTCATCCTCCAAAGTACGAGAGCTATGCATTTTGATGGCTTCCCCCTCGTGGAAGTAAAGGCTGAAAAGAGGTTATCCTTTCCACCGTCCAGGAGCCATGTAATTAGTGGATCATCCTTACGCCTGGGAAAGGTGTCCTCCCCAATGGTATTGTTGCTGTACGAAATCTCCATGTGAGACCCCATTGTTATTCCTTCTTCATCACTTTGGTGGCGATGATAGAAAGGACAGCGGCTGCGAAGTTTTCCCCATGCTGCATTCTCGGGAAATAATCTCCCATGGGTATATGATCTCATGCGCTGCCTTGCTCATTAGGTACTAGGGGTAAGAATGTGAGCATCGTGATCACAGTTCGTATGGGTTGGTGGTGGGCTTTTATTTGGTAAGAGGTGGTCACAGAGTTTTAGGACCAGAAGTCTCCCCAACTAGGGAATCAATTGGATGTCTGTTCTATTCTATTGTTTGGTTCTTTCCAACATTTATACATCACAACTTTGGCTAAATCATTTAGGGCCTTAAAAATACTTTCGATAACATTCCCTTTCTCCTTGACTCCCCCATATTTTCCCCCCTCCTCTTGCCCCAATTGGTGGGTCTTACTACCTCTTTGTTCCATAGAAAAGATCATGGATGAGCCAATAACGAAGCTTTGATACCAGCAATATCTGAATGGGAAAATAACAATAATAACGGGCTAAAAGATATTGAGAGACAGCAAAACAAAAACTCATATCAAGCACCAACGGAGCCATAAAATCTTGGTGACCATTTATTAAATTGCTAAATGAGTACGATAGGTGTTGGAATGAAAGGCACTTGGGCCACTCAGCAAGCTAAGCCTTTGAATCAATCACGAAATCCTCAACATATATATATATACACACACACACACACACACACACACACACACACACACACACACACACACACATATATATATATATATATATATATATATGGCTATAGCTGGCTGCAATTTAAAATGTTGTTGCTACTCAAGAAGAAATGTTGCTGGGACTGCTACACTGCCAGTGCAGGACTTTAATTACGGACTCTACTTGCAAAAACCCACAAAAAACCCATGAAGGAATTGGCCAAATGTTGACCCGAGAATATCGGGCCCCTAGGGATGGCTACGCTCCTCTCTCTGTTTGGAGTACGCTTGGCCTCTCTCATGAAAACAACGCAGAAAGAAGGACCTCCAACTCTCTGAAAAACACAGTGCCGGAAGGGTTGTTCTCCCCTCACGATCTCCGGGGCTAAAATCCCATGAACTTCTCTCCATGGATATTGCTCCCCCTCCATGACCTACGTAATCTCCCTGAAGGAGAGGCTAACGGCGCACAGAGTGACATGGCTCTGAAGGCTGGGTCGTGTGTGCTCTCCAAAACTAATGGTATGAGCTCCTCTCCTAAGCGGGCACTCGAAGTACCCAGGGCCGAGGTTGGGATCTAAGATCGGAGACACCGCTAAACAACACGCAAGCCCGGCTAAACGGCTTCCAGGCATGCTCTAGTCTTGACAGGATAAAAGAAAATCATAAGATGCAAAAATGATTAGAGAAATGTTGCCTTCCTCTCCTTGTGTTTGTGAGCCCTAAACTCCTTGGGCCACATCTTGCGTTGTCCCTGCGTGCCATGCTGTCCCTTGCACTCTGTTGCGTTGCCTTTCCACGCAGCACCCGCTGCGGCCCCATCCTAAGTGCCTCTCTCCTACGGCCATCCTTGGCCTCGAGGCCCCACTTCAACTTTCGACCAATACTACCCACAATGACTTGGGAAAGTGAATTTGTTCTAATGTTTTATTCATGGGTCCCCTCACCTCTTTATTTCCGCCCAACATTAGGATTTGTCAAAATTAATCAAAATTAACCTCCCAAGATGCTTGTTGCTAATTGGGGATATTACGGTTATTTACGGGCCAAAAAGTCACGGAAAAAACAATGCGGGAAAACCGGTGCAACGATGTGAGGTTTGATTTTTATTAAAAAACGGTAACGGCTGGGCTCTGTCTCTAAATACCACAAAGATGGGGCTAGTTACGGAGACGAAATACGGCGAAAGAATTGTGAGTTTTACCTCCTCGATCAGCGAAAAATCACGGCTAATGCGGTCAGCGGATGAAGTACTCACGGCGAGGCCACTGCGTCGGCTCCTCTGAGCACTGCGTCACCTAACTAGGTGATCGATGTAACCGCGTCTTTCTAAGCTCACCGGGTCTCCTTGCAGAATCCGAAGCCACGGCGGATTCTTCTACAAAATCTCGGACTCTTTCTCACCCTCTGCACTTTGCCTTTCGTCGCTTGACGTGGCCTGCGTCGAGAGTTGTTGGATCACTCTACGACTCTCTCGATTGATGATTCTCTAGCTAAGAAAAATCTCTCTCCGAAGCTATCCCTAACCCTCACTCTGGCTTTGAATCACTTCGATTGAATTCTCTACCCATACTTTGCTCACTTCGAACGTCGATCCGCAGATTCCACTCGGTGCATTTTCAAACCAAGCCCTCAAGCCTTCCTTTGCTTTCTCATAGAGAATTCAACGGCCCCGAGATTAGATCTCCAAAATAACAGCTAAGATGCAGGTAGAAGCAATCCATGTTCTCCCAAGTTACTCACATTTTTATTAAAACCTTTTAATTATTTAATTTTCCTAAGTTTAAACTAAGGGTCATTAAAATAATTAGTTATTTTAATAAAACACATTAAGTAGGAATTTGCAAAATGAATTTATGGTACTTTGGAATACATGTGCCTAAGCACCTACAAATCTTAGAGACTTGTTTTTCGATGCTACAAAAAATCAACAAAGCCTTCTTTATAGTCTTCTCGTTGAGACTTCAGCAATTTGAGATTAGATCTCCAATCAACGGTAAGATTATATTTTTGACTTGATCTTTTTCTAGAACATTCACACCACTTATTCCTATTAATTCACTTTAATTATTTTATTTTCCTACGGCTTAGACTTGGTCACTTTAAAAATAATTAATTTTCTTAATAAAATGCAATCACGGTGGAATTTCCCAAAACGATTTCTAGGTTATCTGCAGAATACCCCTTCAACTGTCCTAAGCCTATCTGAAAGTTTGAGAATTAGAGCACATCCAATGCTACCCCAAATCAACACTCTCTCTTATGACCAGGCGTACACTGGCAAGCTTATCTTCTGTTTTGCACACTACTACGACTGCGACATCTCCTCGGCTGTTGATGTACGACATGTTGTCCACCGCTCCAACTGTGGCTAGCTGCTGCAATTCTGCCTATGGCGACCACCTTACAATCAACTTATCATCCATAATACAACTCCCTCTCCAAAATGTTGCATCACCCTTACTAGCACGCCATATAGCGTGGTGCAACTCGATTCTTTGAGCTCAGCGAAAAACAGCAAAATATGAACAAGTGTTCGATGGATACATCTTGACTGTTGAAACTACGGCATTGTTGCTAGTCCCCGGTGTCCCTACGAAGCATTACTTGTTGCTACTTCTTCTTCATTGTCTTGCTCAAATTAAGCACTACTAACTTGCTGTCTTGTCACTTCAACACTCCTTTACTCAGCGCGAAACTCCTCCGGCCAACTTCCACTACGATCTTGGGCACCGTAGCAAGGTCAACGACAAGATGGACTCCTCGAGATCTGCCCAACTAAAGTTCTTTCGAACCCCAAGATGGCTATCGCCTCATTTCCCTCTTGGAGATGCGTGGGTGCTCTGGCATACTCATCCTCCTCGACCTTTGCGGAGCAACGACTACTTGTGTTAGACGGGGTCTCCCAAAGTATAATTTTGTCGATTTTTGTATAATTTTGTATTGTTTAGTCTAACGTTAGTTTGCCGATGGGTCAAAGCCCCTAGCATTGTAAATAGGTCCAAGGTGAGCCAAGAGTTCGCAAACCACGGTTTGCGGTTCATTGGATGCATAGGCTAAATCGCTATAAATAGATGAACCTTTTTGAGTAGAGAATGATAAATTTGATGCGAAGTACGAATTGTTATATACGTGGTAGGGTTGTTTGGGTCGGGGACTCCTATTGGTGTGTGCGTGAGAATCACTTTGTCTGCTTTGTACGGTCTTTCTTGGCTATGTGCGCGGTGGTAATTGGGAATGTAAGAGAATTTTTGAAATGACATGATATATTAATAATAAAGATATTGTGGATATACGGTATTATCAGATATTTATGTTATGGTCGTAACGAACTTGAGTTATACGATTATGTATACGTAATTAGCGCACGAACTATGTGTTTATGGTACATGTACGTACGGTATTCGTTGCGATTATGTTGTTCTGTGATTATAGTGATAGCACGAGCACATTAGTGTTCAGATACGGTATTTGTCTTCTAGTTGTTGCGGGGCTCACTGCCGAACAACCTCTTCATGGAGGCTCCGGTGGTTGCGGGTTGGCTTCGGTTACTGCTCTCCGGGGTGCGAAACACAGTTCCGGCACCCTCCCATACTACTTCGGGTGAGTTTCGCTGTAGCGATTCCTTTCTTCGAAAGGGCACAGGTAGTATAGGGCATGAGCATAACCTCCAAACCGCAGGTGAGGACCCCTCGACCCCAACAAATGGTTCCATTGCGGGACGAGAGCATTTTGAGAAAGATAGGGTAACGCCGAGCCTGTGAACACCTAAGAAGAGAAGAATCGACGAATATTTGAAGAAGCAGAGTTCACGAGAAAGAACTGCTTCACGAGCGACTATGGCCTCGCATGAAGCTACTACTTTCAAGGGCGTGGGTAATGAGGACATGGATCGGTTCTAGTTTGTCGGGATGAACGTTTAACGAACGTAACAGAATGCGGTGAAATACCGGAGACGATTATCCCTTGCTTTTGAGGGAGAGCCTTGGTGGTACATGGGGATACATTGACCAACATGCGAATGCGACTATTGAGGAAATCAAGAACACATTAAAACGGCGAGGTTCAAAAAGCCTAAGTCTTTAATCTAAGATAGTAAACGACACGAAAAGATTTCAAACGGGGCAGTACGAGTCCGTATGGAAGCGAGATCAACGGAACAAAAGAAAGTGATCAAGAAGGAGATTCCCTTATGATGACGAGCAACACACGGAGTGGTTTATTGCTATGTTGTTGTCCACTTGCCGCCAAGCATGGGTCATCAAGCCATTGAAACATAGGAAAAGGCCTTGGAGGTTGCCCGCAGAAGCTGGAAGGCTGGCGCCGAAGATGACACCCGATTAGGAGTACGATGGGCTCTGTTTCGGCTAGAGGCAATACGCAAGGGTCGAGAATCTCATGAGAGGAGCAAGGGACGGAGGCCGGCCCTAAAAAGACATGCGATGCGGGGTGAATATTTTAAAGATAACTATCTTGCTCATGGAACTACATGAGGCTTGGGGGACCCGACTTTGGCTAAGCCCTGAGGAAGTTGCGGAACCAAGTGGTAGGCACTATGGTCTCGCAAATGACTGGCGTTCTGCATTGCATGATACCGACCATTGCCCCCGCGCCGCATACATCTCGGAAGTAAAACAACAATGGTGTGGGTTTTGCCAGATGTGGGACATGGCCGAACGAAGCGTAAACGTGAGTACGGTGATCGGCCCGGAAAAACTCATATAGGGGTACGGTCGGACCCTCATCTCAGTCTCGCGGTATAGGAGGTTCTGGCTGAGCGGGGAGGGGGACGAGGGAAGCGCAGTAGGGGTAGAGGCCAGGCGATCGCACGCCCTGTTGCGGAAATGGGTCACTTTGCGAGGACTACACAAACCCCGACTCGACAATCTCGCGGTATTGCGGACAATTTGGACCATGTGATCGGTGACTACGATGGCCAAGGTGCACGGCAATGAGACTCCTACACAAGATATACAACGAGTTGGGCGGAACCTCGTGAAGAGAGGTTGAACGTCGGACGATAACGCGCGGACGATATGGCCATCGGGGGGTTGGCGGAAAAAATTTGGAAACGGAGTTTCGGTGGTAAACGGCTACTAAACCGGAGAAGGCGTGGAGCTTTTACAAAATGAGAAGGGAGCCTCTATCGGCTCGTAGGGGCGTGCTCCATGAAACATCGGCTCCAAACGGTAGGGGCGAAGATGAGGTCAAACCATTCTGTGAGGCATCGCGGAAAGGCTGCTGCGCGATCGGCGGTGTGAAAACCTCGAAGCCTAGAGCGACGGTTGCGGGGAAGCAGGACCCGGTCATGAAGATGAAGGACGTGCACAAACTTTATGAGCGAAGACGCCTTGCGTGAGAGATGCGATTAGCTGCGCGGTGGTGATTATGGAAATGGACCGAGGTAATTCTAGACCTAGGATCGGTGCGAATGTGCTACCTAAACGGACTTGACACAGCACGAATACAGGAGAACCTAAATTGGAATGATCCCCACTATCATTTGCGTATGGCTAATCATGAGAAAATCATACCATTGGGGAAGATTATTAAAGAATTGCGTAGATATTGTCGGGGCTAAGGTACGGTGACTTTGAAGTCATTCAAATTGTGAAGATACGGACCCTTACCCGGCCTCCACGGGATTGGATTGGGCCATTGACTATGGGTGGAATTATCAGACCGGAAAACGGCGCATGGTGTTTGAAAGTGAGGCTTGGAGTCTTCACCACTAGACCCTACGGAAGGAGAAGGTATCTTGCGGGCCGGCGCGTGAGGAAGAAGAGATGGATCACGTACGACAAACACAATTGAAGGACAGGCGGATCAACCCCTCGGCAGGCAGTGTGTGTAAGTTTTGTAAGATGTTCTGTACTGGGAGCAATTTCACTTTTCTCCCACGGCAATGTACAAGTAGTTAAGCAAAAATACGAGATAGAACATGTAAGTAGATCTTCACCAGGAAGACCGTCCGGAAACGGAGAAAATTGTGTGTTCGTTTCGGCGGTCAACGGAATGCTTCAACTTGACAAGAAGTCTCTCTCCTTTGGTCGGCCATTGACATGTGTCACAACAGTCCTCCAATCGGCAAATGAGTCAGCAAGTGTCTGCAAAAGTCAACGGCCCCGTCACCAGAAAAAGTCCGCGGAAACGTGACTGAAATCAACGCGGCAAAAACGGTCAACCCTTTGACCTCGATTTTTTATTAATGCCGGAAGTGAAGTTCGACCTTCAAAAAAATCGAACCTTCTAGGATTTTGACTTGTTTTGAGCCATGCGTTGACCAAAGTCAACGCTGGTCAAACTTTCGCCGAAACCACTAGCGACGGAAAATCGTACTTCGGCTCGGCGTACGAGTCTGTGTGTCCTCTCTCCTTCACCGTGTGGCTGAAACTCGTCCTTTAGGTAGCTCGTACTATTTGATGAGAGAGGAAGATGTGAGTTGTGATAATGATGAAATGCTCTTCAACTTTTTCACTGTATTTATATCCATCATTGGGGGCGTGCGCTTGTCTGTTTGAGGGCGTGCAACCTTAGGCCGACTGCACATATAATTTATAAAGAATAATAAATTCAAAATATGATTCTGCTCATCGGATTAAGACATATTTTATATGGATTTTTACACCTCTCGAAAGAGGAATCTGACAAAAAAATATTGGCCTCTTAATCTCCCAGGCATCATAACATGTGATTTGGACTAAGTTGTCCAGAATTTAACACTCCCACTCTCAACTAGGGAAGCTCATCTATTAGTACGATCAACATCGTGCGTCATCCGCCAAAACTTGCTCACGGTTTCTTTATTTCGGAAACAGTAAATTCGATCACAGACATCATCCCCAGTGACATAATGGAGTCCCCGAGTCCCACAAATCTTGATCAGAGATGATGGTTGGGCTTGATGCCATCCTAGATAGAAGTCGACGTCTCGATAGTCTGTGATCTTTAGTCTCTAGCTTTCCACCTCATTGGCCAAATGAGAGGTACTTCCATGAGCCACGAACTCAATGGGTAGGATGCATACGAGCACGGATAAATGAGTGGCCCGAACACGCTCCAAATATAAAGGGTGGGGCAGAAGCATTGCCAGACCGCCACTAGCTCCCGAAAGCTATCCCAAGCCCCCGAGCTCAGGCTCATCGTCCAACAAGGACCCCCGCCATAGGGTCTTTCCCGACACAGACTCTCACGGAAGGTTAGGAGCTTGACCTTCCCCGAGGGCATAGTGAGAATATCCCGCGACTGCTCATCGTTCCTATATGATCGAGCCTTACGATTGCTCATTGTACCATATCCGGATAAGTGGTACACGATATCAATATGTTTGGATCGGTGTTTGAACACGGGATTCTCGGTCTGTCATGATCACTCACGATTGTCACGAAAGGTAACACGGTGGTATCCTTTGCTGCTCCAGCAGCTCACTAAAGAGCAGCAGCAAGCGCTTCCTGCAACGGGCTCACACGGCAATATGTGCTCGCCACGGTGGCCTCAGCGGTACCAAAGCCACCCGACTTACGCTTCTGCTCATCCATGAGATCGAAGCAGGGGCAAGGTGAAGCAACATCCGGATGTACTCTTACGATCCACCACAACGCCGGCCCAATCGGCATCGGTATGTCACGGAGTATCACACTCCCAGCGGTGTATCTCGGCCCATGGTTTATCGTGCCGAAGATATCTCGAAAAATTCTTGGCACCAACTTGATGTGAAAATGATGAGGCTCTTGCCATCGCTCAAAGTGTTGCTTTGTAAAACATATGTCGGACGGGTGTTCACTAAGAACATCAAAAGCTCCTATGAGTTGACGATACTCGGTGGATTGGCCTGAATAGGCCAGCGGCCACTGCTCAACTTCTTAAGAGGTTGAGTTCCATGTCGATCGCATCGACGCACGGACTTACGGGTCCACCATCCCAAATCTTTTCAGAAGCTTCCTGATATGTTTTCCTTGAAAACTCTCCCGGTCCTGCGAGACCTCCGAGTCTAGGAAATGGTATGATCAAATGTTTCATCTGGAAGACTCGGCGGCAAGCTCCCTCTTACATTGATGAATGAGAAGGTCATCCACTGTCGAGAAAAAGGTCGTCCACCTCTGACACCGAATGAAGAGTTTCCCGCTTCCCCCAACGCCCAAGTAAAGGTTTGGATCGGCCCATTAACCCGAGTGAAGCCCGGCTTCATCAAGTAACTATCCATCCTCTCGTATGACTCTTCCAGGTGCTTGCGCTTCACGAGGGCTTTCTTCAACTGCGGACATAAGTGTCTCGATCTTGAACTTCAAATCCCGGAAGGTTGTTCTACACTTACACCTCTTCCTTTATTGCACCATGCGAAAAGCGGTCTTGACATCCATCGGTAGAACTCCATCCTTCAAGCAACGACAGGGGCTATGATTGATCGGATGGTGGTATATCGTACCTGGTGCAAATATCGTCATAGTCAATTTCCTTCCTTTTGAGAAGCCCACCGGAGCAACAAACCTTGCCTTAAACTTTTCGGCCTCCTCGGATCCATGTTTGATCTTGTAGAGCCATTTAGTGACAGCAGTTTGTCCTTCGGTCTCGGGACCACATCCCGAACATCATTCTTCATAATAGACTCATATTCTTCATGCATAGCATCCCTTCCGAGCTTGATGGCAAATGGCTTCCTCGAAAAGATCCGGTTGAGATTGTAATAGTACTCATAGCGTGAATACCCTTGGTATACCACGGCTTCTTGCTTTCTCGGAATGCTCCCCTTGGGGAAAAAGGCATGACCCTCGGCATCTTCGAGGGTATTTTGGTACGATGGTCTCTTTCCCTGGTGAAGGGGTGGATCAATAGGGTCCATTGGCCCTTCAATATCGAGCATAGTCCCCATCACGGGGTTCTTCGATTTCCGGGCCTTTCTTCATGAATTTCTTGAGATGTAGGAGATCTACTACTTTCTTGGAAGCATCTTCGTCAAAAGTGACATCATGGCTTATCTCTACTTCCTTTGACCGAGGTACATAGACTACATATGCCTTAGAAGTCTCCTTCGTAGCCCACAAACATTTCCTTTCACCCACGATGGCATCATTACTTCTCACCTTTGGGCACACTGAAAATGGGCGAGATTTTCCGAAATTCCTAAAATGTAGGCCTGGAAGTTTTTCTTACAAAAAGAAAACACTCTTCGAAATTTGGAGTTGGTGAACTCAGGCATCGGTTTTTAGATATGCAGCCAGGCACAGGCTTCTACACGAAACTTAGGTAGACCCTGGTCACATAACGCCAAGCACGAGCGAGCTTCCACAATAGTCCTATTCTTGCGTTCGCTTAACCACCATTACGCTCGGGAGTATATGCGGTGGTAGTCTCCCTCTTAATGCCGGCTTTAAAAAGAATAACTTGAACTCATTTTTGACTCATATTTGGTAGCATTGTCGGTCTCAAAATCTTGATCTTCTTTTCGGTCATATTTTCCACCAAGGCTTTGAAGGTACGGAACCACGCAGAAAGCCTCATCCTTCTTCTTGAGAAGTATATGGAGTTTTTACGAAAGTCAACGTTGACCTTAGCATAGTAAGAACATCCCCCAGGGGGGTCTTCTGGGCAACACTACAGAAGAATAAGGTGGACCCAATTACAATGCTGTGGAACCATCTTTGCTTGGCAGCACGGGGAAAGGTCTGCTGTTTCCCTTCGACACGACCCTTACATACACCTTCATGAATTTGTTTCCAAAATCGGACATCCTTTGTCTCTTTGTCCTTGCTTGGAAGAGCCTTGTAATGAAGGTGTCCAAATCTTCGGTACTGAGTTCGGTTTGACGGACCGGTATCACGGAGTAACGGCTCCCAACGGACTCCTCAACACAGTGAGTGCTTTTTGACTCACAAACCAATTGAGATAGCTTCCTTGAAGCTCTTCTTCCATGGTACTTTCCATCGAGAGAAAGTTACATTGAATCCTTGTCTTCCATAGGATACGGACACAAGGTTCTTCTTCAATTTAGGTACATAGAGTACATCTTGCAGGAGCGGAGGACTTGTCCTTGAGGCCAGTGGAGGTCAGGTCCGGTCCCTTTCACCCAGGGATAAAGTGGCATCCCCAAGGATGAACACAAGATTAGTATCCCTTTCAACCATCTTGATGCTTCCTTGAATGCGGTGATGTGTCTTGGGCACCATCGATTAGCCCGAGACATCCACCATAGTGTCGGGCGGAGATGCGGTGAGAGAGCGAGATACTAGAATATGCTCATTTCTTTTATCAACACGCATTAGACTCCTCATACTGGTATTCTGGTCCTTTAAGAAGGTTGGAATTGTTTCCTCCAAGTGAACTTCCTCTTTCCATTGGATTTGTCATTTTCTTCGATTCCCATTCCTTCGGGTTGTTGTTGTTATCGTCACCATCGGGAAGAATCCTTCTTGAAGGCATTCTCTAGCATAGTGAGGGCCTAGCGGAGTAAAACATTTACCCTTCTTCTCTGCCGGGAGTCTTGATCGCTTCCTTTGTCCTTAGAACACGGAGTTCTTCTTTCAGAATAGGCTTCCTGCGTGACATTTCTTTCATTATCAAATTCCTTCATCCTTGTTTCCTTCTTGCATGTCTTGACGGAAGCTCATCAAAGTTAGAAATGGTATTATTGTTGAGAATGGTAGTTGTGAATACTTGCCATTCATATGGAAGTCCTCCAAGTCGGTGAGAACCATCTCACGATCGACTGTGTCACACCACAATAGCTAGCAGTTGTTCTGGTTTCGGTCAACTTCATAAAAGTTTGAATAGACTCGTCCTGCGGCCTTCTTCATATTCTTCAACTTGTTCTTCGAAGAATAACGCAATTCTTGTTGTTTACTTGGAACATAGTATCAATTTGTCATACATCTCCTTGGATGTACTGGATTCAGGAACCTGTGGCTTAGCCAGAGACTCTTATTTATGGATTCCCCGATGTTGACTTTGCTACGATTTCTCCTTCTTATACTTGTTGTTTCTAACGATAGCGAGAGGCATTGGATGGGATGCCGAATCTTCCACATCACATGATCCGGAGATCATGATCTTCCAATTGAGATCTAATATCATCTTCCGGGCACTTTGAAGTGTCACTACGATCGACTTGTCATTCAACGAATTCCAAGGCCCAGTAGGAACCCATTTCTTCGGTGATGATTGCTATAGATAGAGTTTGATATTTCACCTCGGCTACGATACCATGTAAAGTTTTATGAATGTTCTGTGCTAGGAGCAATTTCACTTTTCTCACGGCAATCATGTGTGCAAGTAATTCATCCAAAAATGCGGACTGAACATATGATAGGATCTTACGGAAGACAAATCGAAAACGGAAAAATGTGTGTTCGTTTCGGTCAACAAGGATGCTTCAACGTGAAAGTCTCCTTTGGTCGGTGACCGACGTAATGTCACAACGGTCTCCAATCGACCAAGCAGGTCAACCCAAGTCAACTACTTGCCAAGTCAACGACGTCACTGAAAAAGTCAACGTGGGGCGGCCGGCTAAGTCAACGCGACGGCAAAACGGTCAACCGCACGAGCTCGATTTTAATGCCGGAAGTGATATGACCTTCAAAAATCGAACCTTCCACAAGTTTTAAGTGACATTTCGGACCATGCGTTGATAAAGTCAGCGGTCAACTTTCTAACGAAACCTAACGTGAAAATCGTACTTGACTCGTGTCTGATGCTGTCCTCTCTCTCCTTCACGTGTGGGCTGAAACTCGTCCTTTAGGTAGCTTGTTACTATTTGATGAGGAAGATGTGAGTTGTGATAATGATGAAATGCTCTTGCTTTTTTCTGTAGCTATATCCATCATTGGGGCATGTGACATACGCACGGGCGTGCTTCGGGCAGGCACACATATAATTTTTATAAAGAATAATAAATTCAAAATATAAATTCTTGCTCATCGGATTAAGACATATTTTATATGGGTTACACCTCGAGAAGAGATACGACAAAAATATTAGCCTCTTAATACGAGCATCATAACATGGAGTTTGGACCTAATTTGTAAATTTAACGGTATGCCTTGTGGGAAGAAAACGGCAGAATGCTTCTCCCGACTCAGAACGAAGAATTAGAAAATTGGCAAAACCCATTGCAGGGAAATCTCTACCTTTGCGTTGCACAATATGAATTGGGGACTTAGGTAATATCTTCGAAATTTTAAAAAATTACTACCTTTGATGCCGTACGGTAGTGTAAAGGAATTTTCTTGAAACTTGAAGGTGAGGTTCCTAGAGAACGAAGGCTATGGGCTCTTAACCTAGCTATGCGCGCAACGCTACAAAATGGTGGGACACACACCCGAAAGGGAGCATTCCGGGGAATGGGAGGAATGTCGGGATATGATGGTACTACGATTTGAACCTCGGCGATGATGTGCCGTCCAAGGAGATTCCAAGGCAAGAAATCGCAAGGGTGGTCGCTTGGATGGAGCAATGAGCTGACGGTCATCTTTGCGAAGAATGGGATACACTTGTTTATTCGGTTAATTCCCGCTACACTTCGTACCTCGATGCGAGCTACATATTTTTAGCCCGAGTGGAAAACCTTAAAAAGACAAATTCTTGGGGACATTTGAGCGTAACGGGAGGATTGCTTGGAAAGCTACGCAAACTATTAAATACCTTTGTGAATGATGAACAGAGTATATTGTGATGAAGAAGGACCCTGTGGGACACACGGATGCATGATAATGTCGGGTTCAAGGCCACCATGGGAAATTGCGACGTGGTCCTGGCAAGGTCTCAATCATGGGAATCGGAGAAACGCACGGTTGCCAAGACCTTTGATACAAAGGTGGATGATACCAAAAAACGCTAAACCACGAAGCGCTAACATGAATATGGCGGTACAGCTCAAGGCACGACTACACAATTGGGAACTACGGGATGATGGAGGACGGTGAGCCGTTGCGAAGCTGCTCGTGGAGTCAGTGATTTGGGGCGGTATGCCGTGCTCGAATTCGGATGTGCGGCCCGGTGAAAAAGTGGCCTTATCATACGGAAAGGTTGGGGAGGAGATGAGCATTACGGTCATCCGACAGGTCACACGGCGCCTTGCGGGCCGGGCACACGACTATGAGCTGATGGCTGAGTCACGGGACATATGGACTGTTACGAAGAATTAGGTGGAGACTCATGCTGATCACTACCTTTGAAAAGCATTTGCTTAAACAAGATATTTCACTCAATTGGGATGACGCATGCCAAAAGAGCTTTGAGCTACTCGGAAAAAGATGGTCTTTGTACCTATTCTCACTTCCACCAATTGGGCAACGATATTTCATGAGATCGCAGTGCCTGCAGAGGCGGCATGCAAAGCTTGGCACCGGAGAGAGTAATCACCCAATCACATGTGCTAGGCGGGCAAACCCTGGTGCGAACACGATTGTTACCTACGAAGAGGGAAGGGTTGTCGACCTATCTGGCCTCTTAGAGACATCAACACAATCATTAAGAGATCTTTGTAAGATGATTACAAATCTGATGGGTTTTAATTTTTTGGGGAATAAGCACAACGGCTGGGGGGAACGATCTGGGTGGCTATTGTTTCAGAATACGGTGTGGAAATCATCGTCAAGCAGGGGGTGGTGTATACGGGCAGGCACTTGTCGAATTGTGATGGGCAACGGGCCTTGCGTGGAAAAACGATTTTTGAGTATGCAAATAAATGTGTCAGGTGATGGATGCACGCTTCACGAGATCTGGATATGACTACAGGCACTGCTTTTGCCGAATATTCGATACGACAAAAAGGAGGAGTTGGTTCCGCGAGCGGCGGACTGCAAATATCGCACTCGGGAAGTATTGCGCGAGAGATGGCCGAACGCCACAACCCGCTCTGGGCCAAAGCCGGGCTGTGGAGGTGCCCACGGAAAAGACGACGGCACAAGGATGTTGAAGGGCAGGCTATGGCGACGCCGGTTCGGAAGGACTCACCTCGGAATGAAGCGGGAGGTGCGGGAACGCGGCGGTTTCCTCTGAGCTGGGGTGTCTTGGGGATCGCGAGGGTGGTTGAGCATCCGGATGTGAAAACTAGCGTTGAAATTGAAATTGGGTAAAAAGGAAAAATTACCGTTGGATGGGCGGTGAAAAAACGTTAATGCGCGTGATTTTGGGAGATTTTCTTTGTTACTTGATGGTACGTCCGTCTTGAAGTCTCACCCTACAATTGGGCGATCACCCGAGCTATAAAACGAGTCGAGCTAGATCGGACAGGGTTTCGTGTTAACCGAATAGCTTGTATGGCACAGTTTGTCTGGACTTCAAAAGTTGTCTTTATGAAAGTCTGTGGCTAGCATCTCTTTGCTCTGTACGAGCGACACCTTTCTGGAAGCTCGTGGCAATCTTTCGGGTTGTATTTCACGCAGAATGCTTGACCACAAACCACCCCAGGCTTTCTGGAGCCCGGTCGCTTGGGCAGGTGAAGACAGGGCTGGTGGAGGACAGGTACGAGTCGAAAGAGGTCCTCTCCACCCAACACAAGAAAAGGAAAAAGAAAAAGCACGGGGCTCAAGCAGGCACCCAAACCTACAAAATACAGATGTGGAAGCCTCGTACTTCCTTGCAGCGCTAGAAATCCCCAGAGGCTACTCAGGAGGCCCGGCCGCCGAGGCCGTCAGCGGGGCACCGCACCTTCATTCGACTACGCGAGGCATCGACGCGCACACCCGAAAAGAAACCTCGATGAGCGATCACTGCTGCCCTGGTACCAGCGGCCTCGGGGGAGGTTCTCATCATAGGTGAACCTTTTGGACGACTGGCAGAAGTTAGGATTCGACGATCACTTGATTTGACGGTACAGGCCTTCCACCGAGCTAGCACTGATTATGCTGTGATCGTGTCACGGCAACGATGGAGTCAAGGGTCCAATACAACGCTGGGTACGTGGTTTGGGCGGATAAGACTCTCGGTGCTCGGGACACTACTTTGGACACTCTGATGTCACGGACCGACTCGCCGACAATTGCTCAGGCGATTCATGACGGATACCTATGGATCCGGTGGGATCCCGGCCGATGCGCGGCCGTTCATGGAACACTGAGCCTACCGCAAGGCGGACCAAACCCCTGGAGATACATGGGTAAGAAATATGAGGAAGCTCGCACGATTTCGTGCGCCAAAAATGTTGTCATGTGGACCGCAACACCGAGGTTTATCATCAAGACATCGGTGACCAAAGTACGCGGTTGGGCACCATCTTTGTTAGCGCAAAAATGATGAGGAAATGTCGGGTCACCTCGGGTTCAGCTTTCGTAATTCGGTTGGCCAACCAATGCAAGAAAAGTATGTTTTAGCCCGGGCACAGTATTTATTGAGTGAGTTTCTCACTAATGTTCACGAGTCCCCGAGACGGGGGCGCACCTTTTGTTACTCTTGGTTGTTGTTCTTTATCGCATTGGTTGCTGGGCTCCTGCGGAAGATGGGTCACTCACGAATTACCAGGATATGTGAGGGTCTCGCTATTTTGCCCTTGGGATTCTACGAATCCACCAACGACTCGAGACAACCGGAGCCGCTGGTTCTCTTTCGAAATCGCGTGTGCCGGTATGTCCAGAGCCCGCGCCCTTGTGGGCTGCGATAGGTACAAGGGCATTGCGCATTTCATGTCACTACGCATGATGTTGGATCGAGAATGCCTGAGGAGAAAGCCTAGACTTCACTTCCTTATATGGTGATGGACGAAGAAATCGTGAGAAGTCATTGTGCTCACGACCTAATTTGGAAAATCGGCTTCAAAAGCGCGCGAAGGGGGCTTTAGAGGCACCAACACATCCCAATTCACCCCTTGTGAATTTGTCCCAAATATCGGTACTTTTGAAGTACCAAACAGGCACCGGTCATGACCACCCAAAAGGATGCTGTGATGAAGAAGGACGTAGGCGAAGTTCGACGGATTCACGAGCGGCCGGCAGGCTGCAAGGTACGGTTGCGGGGGCGAACTGCCTCCCCGGCGGCGCCGACGAACGACGAGCTTGTCGAACGCCTCGCAAAAAGCACGGTCCTCGACGAAAGCGAGAACGAGAGGCAACAGTCCGTGCGTGGCCAGAGACTGTCGCTCGGTGGTGATGCGGTCTGCCTGCGGCCACAAAAAGAACGAGGATGGGTCGGCTTAGCGAGCATTTGCACCGGGGGCGCGATGGGCACGGTTCAACTTTGAGTTTGCGGCGCCCAGGGCGGGCAGACACATTCTGCGGTTAGTGTCGACCCCGTCCGACCAACCCTCGCCGCGTGAGCGACACGGCGCTGAACTACACAGATGACGGTGCTTTCTGGAAGCTGTCTCCCTGGCCGCGGCTACGGCGGCAGTCCACCCAACTTTGGGACTCCAAGTCTGACCGATGCGGAGGTCCCGGTCGAACTTAGCCTAGGCCCCTCATGAGGCCTTGCGGGGGTCTCTGCCGTTGTGTTCGAAGTCCACCATCAAGACCAACAAGTACCAACAGCTCGGGCGTGGGCCCCGAAGAAACAATCAATGCAAGAATGCGGTGCGCCTCGCCACTGCCGAAAGCACACGAGAGCTCGAGCCGGTTCCTTGGGCGTAACGGATGTTCCGCCGAGAGATGCGGGCCTCCCCATACCCTTCAAGCAAAAGTAGAGAAAGGGCGGTCGCAACACTAAGGGCCTCCTGAGATGAATTTTGGGTTGTCCGGACACGCATGGGCCGAGCGAGATCGCGGTCTGCGACTAAGTACGGCCAGAAACACCTGCGGAGAATCGAGCCCCGGCCAATGCCGTTGGTCACCGCGATTGCGAATGTCATCACGGGGTAGATCACGCGGGGAGGCCCAGTGCCCAGGCAGCGATGCGGCTATGGACCTGGGGTCGCGCGTTCCGTCTTACGAGCGATAAGCAGGGACTGCACCAAAAAAGAGTTCGAGACAATCGAAGCCAACTTGCCCACTTTGGTGCACGATCACTTGCTGCAACGACGTGCACCGACCGAGCGCTCAGCGGATATCGATGACCTTTGGCAAAGAAAGAAGATCATGACGACGGAATTGGCTTGGTGGTGGCCAACGACCCTCGGAAACTTTCACAAGATGCGAGTATTGCTATCAAGCGGCTAAACAAGCTTTGAAAGTATTATAACGACTAAAGGACCGTTGTTAGAAAATTTAATTGCGACATTGCACGAATACGGTACAATAAAGTGAAGACGTATTTTAGTTAGCGAAGGCGATCGGTACCAATATTCCTAGGTAACGCATAAGTACGGAATATTTCATTTTTGTTTAATTTTGCCGCTTTTAGCTAAAAATAATAAATAAAGTGAAAATAAGAGGGTCATCTCACTTTATAAAATAAGTATAGTTGATTGACGTTGTAACTTAAAGGGGTGGCCTTGGGGTCCACACACTTGCTGAGGGCCTCATGCCGGCCCAAGGAGTGCTTGCGCGGGCAAGGAGAGTGAAAGAGACGCGGAGGTCGAGGTTTTGCGGGGGATTTGTACTTATAAAGAATGGGTTCTCCTCATTTTTGGCATGTGTTTAGTATTGATATTGAGAGCTGAGCTTACATGCCTTGTGCTGTGGGTTGTTTAGTCGATCTGCCAGCTGTTGTTCCCCAGGCCACGGCAAGAGTGTCTCCGTTCGGAGGAATCTGCCCTTAACCTCGGGGGACTTCGAGTGCACTGCTGATAAGGTTATTTTCTTCAGCTCACCCTTGACACTGGGGGGACTTGATGCACCTTACTGGTAAGGTTATTTTAAAACATATCCATCACTTCGATTTTGAGGGGTAATTAGCGACGGTTTTAAAGTGGAGATTTGAAGGAAAACCCCCTTCTTGAAGGCTAGCGGTCCGGGGAGATGAGGGCGGTCCGAAGGGGGAAGAGCGCAGATCGGCGGGAGACTCGGTCCCCGAATAGTGAGGACGCGAATCCGGGCGGCAGCGAAGAGGGCGCGAGATGGAGAAAATGGCGGCAGATCTAGCCTTGGAGGGACGCGGTGCGGGAGCCGCGGCGGTCCGGCCTTGGAGGAGCAGGGCTCACGGAGAGATAGCCGGCGGTCCGACCTTGAAGGACACGAATGCGGAAGACGCGGCCGGTCTGGATAGGAGACTCGGTCTGAGATCTTACGCACCCAGGGGCAGCGTCGGTGCGGGGGAATAGGGCGGGATACGGGGAAAGTGAGACTCGGATCCGGCAGATGGCGGGCGGCTAGAGACGCGGTCCGGTCGAGAGGGCAGTCGATGAGCGGTCTTTGTTGAGGGTTTGGCCGGCGTTTTTCGATGTTCCCGGCCACCGAGAGTGGTCATCTCATGCAGAGGATTTCGACGACGTTTCATGCGTGTTACTGCTTGTTTGTCACTAGCGAGAGACGACTTTTTCATGAGCTAGCGGTGGTGGAGCATCGGTTTCACATTTTACGGGGTTTGTGCGGAGAGACGAGATGCGGCCATCTTTCGTTTCGACTCATGGTTCTGGTGCATTCCGGCGGCGGTTCTTCATAGCGATTCTTCGGCCGAGCTGAGACGTTGTCCTTGTTGCGGCCATTATTTGTTGCGAGAGGGTCTCCACTTGCAAGGCAGAGATTAGGTGCACTCATTACGATTATCTTGTACTCCTATCTGTGTTAAGGAATTAATAAAATGGCTTGATAAATGGCATTCTATACGTACTTGTTCCATTACACAGTTTTCCCGGCATTTTGTTTATATGCTCCTTGTTTTATTTACGCTTATTATTCTTTGAATTTGTTCCCTTTGAGAGATGCTACAGTGTTATCGAGCACTAATTCTGACTCGGCCTTTGTGGTCTCGGCATTTTGGAAAAAGTTTTTGCTAGAATTTTTGGAGAACAATAACGATTCTGGTGTAAAAACTCGAGAATTGGAAAAAGGGCCGAATACTCACAAAAATTAAATTTTGATTTGGAATTAGAGAAATGCTTACGGTTTTGGGTTTGGTTTGAGATCACCTTCCCAATTCTTGGAATTTTCGAGTAGTTTCCGGTGGGTGAATCGGAGGTGTTGAGGGATGCAACGACGGTATGTGGTTTTGCGATGGCAAATGGTGAGTTTACGAGAACTGTAGGCACCTAGCAGAGAAAAGTAACGATGGCGGTGGTGATTGGTATAGAGAAGCATTTCCAATACATACGGGAAGTGTGTCACAGAGACTCACTTCTGTTTGGAGGACGACGGGAGACTACTGAGGAAGTTTCGAAAGTTGGTGAGGATCGAGGCACTTCCCACCATTTGCGGGCCTTGATGCCACTCGGCATGCGGCATCACATACACCCACACGTCTCGCACGTGCCGGAGGGACACGGGGACAACGGTACGGCGAGAGGTAGATGCGGCTCGGATGGCGGCCGCTCCTTGCGGTGGGCTTGGACCGGCGTTCTCGCGAAGGCTCTCTCGTTCGGAAAATATGTCCATATCTCCCGGTGTGGCATTGAGCTAGTGATCATCACGGGAGCCGCAAGCACGGTAGTAGAATTATGTTCGACTTCCGGCGTGATAGTGAGCCTGCGCTTTCACGGAGGAACAAGCACTCACATGATGAGCTTACGGCGCACGGTGGACGAGATTCCATCTCTGAGCATTTAAAGCGGGTCGTCCGGCGCTCGAGAGAAAAAGCTTGGGTGGGACAAGTTGGATGCCTCTTTCCGGCAATGAGAGTATCGAGAGGAAACCATTAAAATGGTCACCTCGCACTTGGAGGATGAGGGCACACGAGGATTGCGAGGTACGAGGGTTACACCTAGTGTGACACGAGACTCACCATCATTGAAGACCTCACTTGGCGTCTACGGGACGATGTCGTAGTGGGCGGTAGAAACCTACCGGTAGAGCCATCCTTTGAGGTGATGAGCGGAGCCATGTCACAGGGTCTTCGGGTGGTAGCAGCACACGACGGATGGGTGTGTCGGGGGTCATATATCCCCGCTGCATCGATGAGGCATTAAGAAAATACGAGTGATGGATGATGGTCGCGGGGCAGCCCGGTATCATCGACTTCGGACGGACCTTCGAGTTTTGAGAAGAAGGCCGCGTCGATACGGGGAGACCATTTTGTTGCGGGACCGAGAGGCTGGAGGGTATGAGAGTAGACTTGTGCCAAGTACGAGCGACAGGTGGTCCGCATTGAGGAGCTTGAAATTTCGGATTTCCCGTGGTACAACAGAGGGCACATTGGGCCGTCGAGATCATTCCCCTTCGAGAATGCATGGATGGGACTAACGATGTTCTTTGGTCATCTCTTCCGGGTTGAAGAAGGCCGGAGAGCCACCTAGTCGAGGTCTCCATATGTCGACTGGACTGCGTGGTAGCAAGAGACGATCGAGTTGCACGAGGGTACAACGACACGTGTTGAGGTTGGATAGCGGGGTGCAGGGTTGGTACTGGGTGGAGCGGGGGCTATGGAGATAAGTGGTGGACCCGGTGGAGTTCGGCGAGGTTCTGGGTGTTGGCTGGGGGACCCCGGATTGGCATTGGGATCGGTGGGATCACTATCATTCCCCAAGCGAGGTCGAGGCAGCCTTGCCTTGGAGAAGTACGATTGGCCTATTAGCGGGCCTTCTTGCAGTTTTGGGTCGGCTCCGGTGGCCTTCGATTTATGGGTAGACTCCCTAGGTTGTCTTGGCATGACATTCATACACGGGATCACGGGGTGGTCGGCACACCTTAGCGAGAAGCTTGTCGGAGGAGCAACGTTGGCGGGCCACTAGATGGCACCCTTGTATGGGAGGCAGGGACGCTACACCTTTGTGTGGGGCACGGAAGGGACGCGGCGGACGCGGCGATGGTGGTAACACTGCGACCCATAGGGAGAGATTCACTTCTCGGACCTTGAGGAGGATTTGGAGTGATGATCCTTTCATCGGTATAGTGATACGACGGTGGAGATGATGTTAGGTTGATGGTAGTCGGACATGTAGAGCAGGCTCTGTCCTGCATCACATCCGAGAGTGTGTGGGAGCCTCGCACATTGAGCGGTGGATTCTTAGGTGGACATAGAGTAACATGGTGGTGTACCATAATCGTGTGGGGCTGTGTTGTGGGTAGGGTATCTACATCACATTGAAGGCATGCGGAGCGTGGCCAGGTGGACCGATGGGGGCACGAGACGGTACGGGGTGCTACGGCGATGGCGCTGGTAGTCGACGGCTCTGAGGTAGGCCTGTAAGTGGCATGTTGAGGAGTGGATGGACGATCGATGGTATGCGAGGGCATACGGTGCTACCAGCGAGGTCTTAGAGCATTGCTTCCCGAAGGGGCTCATGGACGGGGACGCGGGCTTACCTTTAGGGGTATTTCACCCGGATCGATGGAGAGACGAGAGGGACGATACTTGGCGATATAAAGTGGGGACTCACGCTCGCTTCGACATCACTCACGGTCTGAGTTGATTGTCGATCTTTGGCACTTCGCGCATGACGATGGGGTATGCGAGAGTTTCACGGGGAATATTTGGATGACACTCGGTACCCTAGGCAAGGGACTTCTCGAGCGGTGGCCTTTGGGTTGGTGCGCTAGTTGACGACGCAGGTTGGGGGATGAGATGATGGGTGCGAGGAATGGTGCATCGGTCATCAACGAGCCTACGCTTGGGGACGAGTCATGAGGGAGACATGCATCATTTTCCCCTCGGGGCATGTCGAGATCATGCATGACGAAGGATACGAGAACAAAGCGGAGGTAGTATCCTGTGTGTACGGGCTCCGGACAACGTATCGTACTTGTCGGGGGGAAGGGGTGGATGGCATGTTCGATGCGGATAAGGATGGCGGAGGTAGAACGGGGAGGGCGACTCATACATGTGCGGTGAGGACTCCTCTTTACGCAGGCCCCATAGGATCGGTTGAGGTCGCTTACGGGAGGCAGAGGGCGGTCATGCATGGATGATGACGATCGGCGTGGTGTATACTAGTGTCTAGGGTGACGATCGTGCAGCCCAGGCATTAGAGTACGGTGTCGGTGTTACGGATCCATACCTATGGAGGTTGATGGGGGATTGTTATGCGGGGGGCTGGTGAACGACGGAGTGACCCCGGATATGTTGGAGCATCCATCTTTGGAGTCGCAACGGGATGAGATAGATGTGCTCGCCGGTCGGCGAGCTGCGGCGTTTTGATGGACGCTCTCGGGAGTACATTGATGGAGCTTGCGGCATACCTTGCCCACGTTTGCCCATTATAGAGAGAGGGCTTCCTTCTCTGAGCGACTTCCATTGACGGACGAGGAGCAGAAACGGAGACGAATTTCTGAGGGTGGCCGGCAACATCCCAGGCATGTTCCATATACGGGTTATGGTGCTACATCGAGATTCTTCTTCTAGGATGGGCCGGCGGGGAGTCACCCAGGGAGTTGGTACCATCTGAATGGTACGGTAGTAATCGTAAGGATGCACGGTCGGCCGGGGCCCTTGGGTGGACGTAGCAGAGGGTTATAGATTCCGAGTGGCGGGGGCGGCCACGGAACATCATTTTCTTCGGCACTCCATCCGGTTTCGGGAGAGCGGGATCGACATGGGATTGAGTCACCCTTGGATTGGAAAGTGATGGTACCGGGGTACGGTGGAGGGGTAGCATGTCGACTACGAGGTACGGCGCGGCGGGCGAGAGCCGTGGTGCTTGTTGGTGGTGCTGCCTCTTGGAGCATTGATGCCCAACGAGAGGCCGGTGCACGGTCAGGGGCGCGTGGGACTTGTGGGTGGCCAGCACGATGGCGATGGGATCGGGAGACTATTGGTTGGTTGGTCTTCCTTCGAGAGGCAGGTTTGGGATCTGACATTGAATGTCCTTCATATCGGAGTGATGCGGAGATAGAGAGGTTTCGGTGTGGGACCCGGGCACATTTTGGGGTATCGGTGGGGAGCATCGGCTAGAGAAGTGAGCTTGTTCAAGCGTTGCTTGAGGACAAGCAATTTTGCGGGATGAGGATGCCACTTGGGAGAGCGAGCTGATTTTACAACATCCGCCACTTCGGTTGTGAGGACAAGCAACGTTTTGCTGAGAGGCTTGTAATATTCCTAATTGGCATTGCTGTTGGAATATTTCATTTTTGTTTGTTTTTGCCGCTTTAGCTAAAAACTAATAAATAAAGTGAGAAATAAGAGGGGTCATCTCACTTTATAAAATCGGCAGTGCTTTCTAGTTGGTCGCGTTGTAACTTAAGGGTGGCCTTGGGGGTCCATGTGAGGGGAGGCCTCACGGCCCGGGAGTAGCTGCCGCGGGCAAGGAGAGTGAAGGGCAGCAGTCCAGGTTTTGGAGGGGAGTTTAGCACTAAAGATGGGGTTCTCACCTCATTTTGGCATGCATGATTTTGATATTAAATATTGAGAGCTAGACTTACGTAAACGACCTGTGGGTTGTTTCGCAGTGAGTGCAACGACCTTGTTTAGTGCAGCAGTGTCTCCGTTCGGAGATCTCACCCTTAGCCTGGGGGACTTCGGTGCACCTTACTGGTAAGGTTAACAACGGTATCACCTGGCCTCGGGGGACTTGGGCCCTTACTGGTGGGTTATTTTAAAGCATCATCCTTCGATTTTAGGGGTAATTGCGCGACGGGTTTCCCAAGGTGGAGATTTGGAGGAGGGCCCGCTTGCGGGGGCACGCCGGATCCCGAGAATGGGACGGCCGATCCGGGGGGGAAGGACGCGGATCCGGCCCGGGAGGACTCGAGATGCGAATAGTGAGGGACGCAGATCCGGTCGACGAGGGCGAGAGGACGATGCGGAGAGATAGCGACGGATCTAGCCAGCGGGAGGGGCGAGATGCAGGAGAGATAGCAGCCAGATCACGACCTTGGAGGAGCGAGATGCGGGCCAACGTGGAATCCGGCCTTGGAGGACACGGAGATGCGGAAGATAGCGACGGTCTGCGGATAGGGAGGACTCGGTCAAGGATCTGGCCTTGAGGACGCGGAATGCGGAGGAATGAGACGAAGATGCGGAGAGGTGGGGACTCGGTCCGGCGGTCTGGGCGGTGGGGCGCGGATCCGGTCGGGGAGGATGCGGTCGGTGGCGGGGGTCTTTCGACGTAGCGAGGGTTTGGCGTTTTTCGGTGTTTCCGTGCACCGAGGTGGTCATCTCATGCGGAGGATTTTAATGGCGGCGTTTCATCGTGGCACGCGCTCACTGGCAGAGCATTTCATGAGAGGGCGGTGGTGGGCATGGGTTCACATTTTAAGGTTTGTGCGGAGGATTGAGATCGTACCATCTTCTAGTTTCCGGCTCATAGTTCCGGTGCATTCCGGCGATTCTTCATAGGTTACCGACGGCCTAGGTGCATCATGGCTTGCGGCCATTATTTGTTGATACCGAAGGGGTCTCCACTTGCCTGGGGCAAGGATAGGTACCTCATTACGTTATCTTGTACTCCTATCTATGTGTTCGAAGTTAATAAAATGGCTTAGTGATACACGGCATTCTATATTGTACTTGTTCCATTACAGTTTTCCGACATTTTGTTTTTATATACGTACGGCATATTTAACGTATTCTTTTAGTTGTTGCGGGATATTTAATCGAGTATTGCAAACGCGATCAAAACCCCATAGCCATGATGACTCGGGACGAGTCACAAGATTGTGTTGAGGAGGCTGATGAAGCAGGGGTCTCCCAAATGCTATGAAT
Source organism: Pinus albicaulis (assembly GCA_034641835.2). NCBI lineage: Eukaryota > Viridiplantae > Streptophyta > Pinopsida > Pinales > Pinaceae > Pinus > Pinus albicaulis. The sequence continues at coordinate 169,029,299 of CM076571.1, forward strand.
TTTGTCCATTTTTGTATAATTTTGTGTATTGTTTAGTCTAACGAGGGTTTTGAGGTGGGTCAAAGCCCACTAGCATTGTAAATGGGTCAAGGGTAGACCAAGAGTGTAAACACGGTTTTTGCGGTTATTTGAATGCGTAGGCTAAATCGCTATAAATAGATGAACCTTTTTGGAGTCATGAGCGGAGAATGAATAGAGATTGATGCGAAGTACGAATTGTTAGATGTGTGGAAGTTGTGTTTGGGTTTGAGATGCCCTTGCTAGGCGCAGCTAACGGAAGTCACTTTGTCCTACGTGTGCGGACCACCTTTCGTTGTGTGCGCAAGTGGTAATTGGGAATGTAAGGATTTTGGATAATGATATATGTGCGGAAGTATTGTTGGATATACGATACTATACGAATCTGTTATGTTATGGTTGATGTGAACTTGACTTATACAATTATGTGTCTTGTTAGTAGTACATTCTTGTGTTTATGGTACATGTATACGCTTTTGATGTTAATTCGTGCGATTATGATGTTCTATGATTATAGTTGATAATGTGAACACAACTAGGTAAGATTTGACCCTGGTCTATTACGGTTGTTCTTTGAGACTCTGTGAGAACGACCTCTTCTTTGTATAAAGATGCGATAGTTGCGAATGGCTTGACTTACTGCTCTCCCGAGTGTGGAAACACCTGGTTCCGGCACCCTCCCTCTGCTTCGGGTGATCGCTGCGCAGAGGCAATCGCGACCTCGACACGTCAGCACAACATCTCATTACTCCTAGCGACACTTGGATGCAAGGTTTGCATTTTCCTCCTCCTTCGTCTTCGACCTTCATTGTTGTTGTAGTCAAGTTTTCACTTGACTAGGTCCCTCCTTAGCTCTTCTTGTGAAGAACAACCCACATCTCTTCGTAGCTTGTAGGGTTGCTCTACCACGGGGATAATGGAAAAAAAATTGCCATTCTTTTGTGACTACGTTAAGGGCCGAGTCTCACCATTGTTGTAGGAGAAGGGTGAACACCACGGTATTAGTTGATCATGAGTTTCTTGAAGCCTGAACAACAACGGAACAATACGCTCCCCTTCTACATACGAATCATCCTCGAGTTTCTGCTCTCTAAGTACAACTGCAACTTTTCTGCTGCTGAGAAAGATCCTTCATATAGTGTTGCTAAGGCTTCCCATACGCTGTTATGTCCTTGTCGGTACATCGAGGACTCCATCAAGGAGTATCCTTTTAGCCTTCTCCATATCAGCCTTGTACTTCTTCAAAGGCTTTGGATCTGTGAGGGACCTACGAAACCTTTCGTCACAGCTTGGAATCGTATTCATCTAGAAGGCATGTAATTCGCACCTTCCGGATTACATATTTGGAGGCTCCCTCTAATAAGTCTGATCTCAAAAGCTGGTAACGACTGCCATATCTACCAAAAGAAAATGTTGAATCTTGCTCCCTCTTCTTCCTCCTCTGCCTTTTCATTTGACTTATTCACTCCTTTCTAGAGATGGTAAGTGACCTCCCGGATGTAACATCAGGTGTGAAAAAAATGGTCACTGTGACAGAATTCCTAAGGAAAAAGTCCCTCTTCCTGGTCTTCTCTCTCTTCGCGTTCTGGACAAATTGCATGGGGCACCGTGTATCCACGAGGGGTCACGGCAGGGCTCCCTCTGCAGCTGCGACAAATCTTCGTCCCGACCTTCTCCATCGACTGCTCAAGGGAGCACTGGCAGAGGCTTCAGCCTCACGACCTACATGCAATCCCTGGGGATTCGAGGCTGTTGCTTTTACGCGGATATTCGGCCTTAAACGGCGCTAGATACCACTCTTCTTGTCTCGCACCCAACACTCAACAAGGTCGATACCATGTGAAAATTCTCGGTCAGTAATCCTACTACAACTATTTGAATATACTTCACCTACTTGTAAACTACATTAACAAAGGTATTGGCTACAGTTTTCTTGTAAATACGGAAGCAATCAACAGTTGTTAATCAAGGTTGTCATTAGTGTCAATATGGTGTGAGATGTCAATATTGTTGAGATGCCAGTGAGATGATGGTATACTTGGTATTCTTGTTTGACAAGGATGCCATCAATGGCGAGGTCAACCACATGAAGATATGAAGCCACTAATGAAAGAGTCCTAGAAGAAGTCCTTGAACTAGCTATAATATTTGCATGTGCCTTGATGATCTAGACCTTAACCCTTGACATGTAAATTGACTTACTTGATGATGTCATACACAAAAATGGACGCTTACAATTGATGATGTCACTTGATGAAGGTTGAAAGACTAGATGATAGCGTAGGAAGTATCATTTGATAGTTTGGAAGACTATTTTGAAGTTCTCCTAATGATGCTGCACTATGACATGTTGCTGCACTATTACGTGAATACATGATGCTATGCCCTCATGATGAGGATGGTACTATCATGATGACATGAATGTCTACATGATGACACTATGATCCTATGATTGATAAGCCAAAGCAAGGAGAAACCAGCAAGCAGTGGAAAAGGCATGCTGTCCTATTCACCTCTGCACGAAGCCCAAGGACAGTCACAAAGAAAAAATAATGTTTGCCACCTTACAGGCATCTTTCTCAATGGGACCTACACCATCTTAAATATGATTTTTCCTCTTTCCAATGAGCCCTTACCGCCAAGAACTCCCAGCAGTTTTGTGAGAAAATGAATTTTAAGTTTAAAAATAATATTTATTAAGGCTAGCCGACCTACCTCAGACATTCATGGCCTCCTCCAGGAGACGTGTCTCTTTATTAAAGGTTGAAATCCTATATAAATATGACGTCTAGCACCTCATTTCAACCATAAATTCAGTCCAAAATTCAGAGATTAGGCACAGAATTAAGGAGGGGCGAGAAGGACTTTGTCTCATCACGTTTTGGGCTAAATATTTGTGATTGGGTTACCTCGGATCTGAGTGGACAGCAACCTGATGCAGAAATTTGGTGGTTTCAGGAATATAAACTCAGTGGAATAGTGTTAAAAAAATTCAGTCCCTGTAATGAAAAGGCTGCAATCTGAATTGTCTGAAGGGATTTTCATGAGGTTTTACTGTCATTTTTTGATCTTGGTATCTCTGTTTGGAGGGGCTGCTACAGCAGTAATGATTAAGGTTTATGAAAGTCTATTTAACATGAGCATTTATTGTCTCTATATCATTATTTTTGCAGGAAACTACTACCGTTGTATGGGACGAAGGTTAAGAGAGTTTTTAAGGCCATTCTTGAGACCTTGCAACAGCCATATCGCTGCAGTTCTATCTCTGGAGAAGTTGCTACAACAATCTAGACTGCACCTTTTGTGCATATTTTTCCTCAACCTTTTAGGTATAAAAGAATGACAGAGACTTGAAGGCTTTCGTGGTACATTGATGGCATTAAAGAAAACAGTAAAAGAACGATTACTTTAATAGCATTAATTGGAGAAATAGTGAAGATTTTGAAAGAGCATTTTTGGGGGGACAGCAATAAAGTAATGGCTGTTTTGGGCAGCTCTTAGTATTAGCATTTTTGAAGCACCATTGAAATCATTCCTGAATATTAGAGAATAACTGAAGACCTTGTTGAAGAAAGCTTGAAAATTTGATTAGAAGTTGCTACATGACACCTTTGGATGTAATATCCCATGACCACACTTCGTCAACTACCCCATGTGATACTGTTGCCATGATGGGATTTAGTCTATGTTCTGGCTGTTGGTTGCGCCATTAGTTCATCATCTGATTTCTCGGCTTGATTCAACATTGCTATGATAGTTATGACATTCTGCATTGCGTATGGTATAAGCCATTAAAAATGGGAATGAAATCAATGTAACAGCCTAAGTAAACTGGTATGTGATGACTTCCCCATTATACAGGAGGTTTTGTCCTGCCCAGTTCAAGTGATATTTGAGTTTTCCTCAAGCCTGCCCCAAAGCTAGGGTGGGTTGTCATCATTTTTTCTTCAGTTGGGTCCTTGTGTTCTATAGTCCTTGTAAAAGTAGTTTGAACTACTTGGTCTACTAGATCATATGTTGAGTGAGGCTTTGGGTATTGCTGAGGGTCTATACAAGTAGGTTTACACTGTATATAATTATTATCTCATATGAAAGGTTTGGAAAACCATTCCTATAATCCCTCTTAGTCGGTGTCCAAATTTTACGGTAGACTAATTAATAAAATCTTAAACAGAGAATTGAGTAATTTAGGGTCCTAGAGAAATTAGGATTAGATCTTTAGAGGCAAAATTTGTTGGTCCTTGGAAAATGATTTTGTGTTGAAACACGAGAGACAGAATTTAAGAAATATTGGACCCTTGGGCCTTGGTGGATGAGTCAAAGTCAAATTTTAGAGGAGTAATTAACTCAAAAATAGTATTTTTGAGTTAATTAAAAATTGAATTAAATGATAAATTCGTTTTCCCCAAAATTTTAATTTCACGTGGGATTAAAAGATAATTAAATCTTTGAATGGGATTTGAGATTATTTTGTGAGATCATCGCTTCTTGAATTAGAGATCTAGTCTATAAATTTAGAGGTCTTTGTCATTCTTGAGTCATGCGATGCGAGGATGGTACTTGCTCTTAAAGCTCTTGTAAACTTTTTGAGGAATAAAGCTAGGGCTTTGCAGGTTACAAATGTGGATGTTCCTTCTCGGATCCATGTGGTGAATTGTCTCTGGAAAACTGTGAACTCTTGTATTTGGTGATGGCCTTCATGGATTAATGCATATGGTATGTATGCGATTTTACGGGTTTATAAAAAACTTGTTACGATTTTTAAAGGTCATGTTGTTTTCTTCGTCTCTATCAACCTAAAATTTTCAGATCTAAGTGTACGAGGGAAATTTTACCGTTGGGCGTGCGGGAAGTCTTCGGTTGGACCGAACGAGCTCTCCAATAAGCATAAATACGATAGCTCTTTATTTGTTAAATTAGGGTCTATCTTACGATATTTGTGATTTTGCGGGGTTTTCGAAGGCTTGTGCCTCTCATCTAAACTTTTAAATTTACACGAAAATTGTGCTAAGTCAGTTAGGATACGACCATAGAGGTTTCAATTGTAAATTAGTTGTAAATTTGTAAATTTCTCAGATTGTCGGGGTTTAATCATTAGGGTATTGGTGTGTATCTTGATCTAACTAATTATTTGCGGAGTTACAGTTTTAAATGAAATTTTTAGAGATCTGAGTAGATGCGGCTTCTGCGTGGCCGGATACGCCTCGGAAAGCATCACTTGTGGGCAAGATACGAGCTTAAATGAAGAAAATCTAAAAAACACAAGGCGAATACGTATTTTGGAGTTTTAATTCTTCTTTCCTATTCAATACGCACTATTAATTTTTGCTTCTCGCCCATCGGTCTCCTTATGCCCTAGCCTCTTTTCTTGTTCCCTTTCCTCTGCTGATATTACGCTCGCGTCCATCTCGGCTCCCCTCTTTCGCAAACGCATTAAAAAAAAAGAGAGTGTGACGCCCGGCAAAGTCCGGCTTTCTCCAAGTCGCCGTCCATTCCTTCTTTGCGTTTATTTGTTTTATCTCTGAGGTTCTTCACTTCCACTCAAGGCGTCCACTGTAATTCAAAACGAAACAACAAACGGCAAAACGATCATTTCAAATCTACCCTCGATTTCGATTTTTACGCATTTGAACCGTCCATTGTCTCTTGCCTCCAACATTAACTTACGACTGTAAGCGAGAAAATGACAAACGCTACCATGAAATCTTAAAACCCTACATTCATTTTGTATGGTTCCGTTGTTTTAAACGTTGATTTAGTTGACTTAGGTTGTTTAGGTAGTCTGTTCCTTTTATGTTAAATTTCGATTTAGATTTAATATGGATAGCGTAAGTTAGACTTCTTCGTTGTGTTTTATTTTGTTTAGTTTCTAGGGTTAAACGTAAGTTTAATTTAAATAGGTTTCATTTTGTTTGTTTTCATTTAGTTTTAGTTTTTATACGTTTGGTTTTAGATTTTCATTTTATTTTTGAATTTTTAATTTTAACTTAGTTTTAATTTTTATTTAACGTTCTAACTCTGAAATTTAGACTTTAATCTTAGCTTTTTAGTTTCAATTTAATTTAGTTTTTAGATTAGAAATTTTATTTCATTTGTTTTATTTTAGATTTAGATTTAGACTTAAAAAATAATAAAAAAATTTAAAATTTAAAAATTTAAAAAAAAAAATAAATAAAAAATAAAAAATAATTTTTTTTTTTTTTAAAATTTCTCCAAAAATATCTTTTTATAGGGTCAAGTGAGCCTTTTGAAATTTTATACGAGTGACTATATAAAATCGTTGGTTTATGCCGGATGAAATTAATTTAGCATTTTTAAATCACGGCATTTTCATTGTTCATGGTTGTGCATTGTTTTAAGGTGAATATCATACGCTTCATCGATCGTGTTTTTATTATAATGACGGTTAATCGTCATTGCTTGTTTCTAATTGTAAGCGGGATTATTTGACTCCATAAGACGCGAGGTCTTAAGCAACATCTAGTAGATACGTGAAATCTGTTAATCTTCATCAAGTATTTGATGTTTAGGCGTGTCTCCCGGGATTTATCCTCCTCATTTCGAACGAGGTCCACCTCCCATCGCTTGCCAAAGAACGGCTTAAAGAAGATTGAGGATGGTATGTTGATACGGCGGTTATCGCGGTGCCACAGACAATGCGTAAACCCAACATTTTGGCGCGTTGCGGGGATAGAGGGATTTTTACATCCTTAGTCTTAACGACATTTTATAATCTTCGATCTTTCATCGCCTTTCGTGCTTTACGCCATGAAGAGTCCACATTTCGGCGTCTTTCATCTCTTCACTGTTTTATCGTGCTTATCTTCTAGCATTCATATCATAATCATTTCATCATCGTATCTTTAGCACCTGGACATTTCGGTTGGCTTCTTGTTTTTGGTGGCGACTCCACTTATTCATTTTTGTTCAGTAGAATCCCCCCGGAAGTGTATCATCTGCTATCTCTTGATTAACTACTGTTTTAGGTGGTTTTAACATTGCCAGGTAAAGCTCCAATTCTTTCATTTCTTACAAGGATCTACCTTGAGAAGTTAGCTTCTTGAGGACCTTTTGACTATTCTTGAACACGAGATCTATTTCTAAAATCTTAAAAAACGATATCATGGATATTTTTGCCTTTTAGTGTAATTTTGCTAATATTAGGGTTATCCCCATGATCTCCCTCAAATAAACGGATAAATTACCTATCTTTCAAGGAAATGATGCGATTAGTGTTAAATCTCATTTTGTTTGCTTTCACTAGCGAGTGGAATAGAATTGCAATTGCAATAATAATTTCGATACGTGATGTAAAAAATGAAAACTTTTGTTCTTACTTTTGGCGGGGATACTTCCTTGTGGTTCATGGAAAAACTTTGATAATTCATTTAATACTTTTTGAATCCATTATGTGCCTTTTAAAAGTATAGTGATAAAAGGGGGAAGATCGACATTTGGTAAGAGAGATGGTACTATAGAAAGAAAAGAAAGAAAATGAAAGAGGCGAAGAATTTAACGGAGATTTAATGGTATTCTTAGAGAAATATCTCAAACTCATAAGCCTCTGATGGATCTCTTACGGAATTTTTACATTGATGCATTTGATTCGATACTTCATATGAGTTAAGGCGGGCTAAAGCGCAATTACAGCTTATGATACTGGGCTGGGAAGTTAGAAAAGGATAAGAAAGCATACGGAATGTCTAAACTCAGGACTTTGATAGATCTTTGACAGATCTTAAAGTTAAAGAACCTCTAGAAGATGATGATCTCACTGTGAAAAAGGTTAGTAAAAAACTTGAAAGCATGGGCTGCCCAATGCTCTTCTAAGAAACTTGAAAACAGAGCTTGATATTGCTAAAGAAATAAGTGTCTTACGAGGCTAGGTTGGTCCAAATGGAAGAGCTCAGCAGGGCCCAACCTGGAAACATGGCTACTTTCAGAAAAAGAGGCCTATCTTATGGCCAGAGGCAGAGCAAATCACTTGAGTTCGCAAATCTTGTGGATGAAGCTCGCCTTATTGTGGGCACCGTAATGATCTTCATGAAGAGGCTACTTGTCCCGTTATCAAAAGGATCATAGCTAGTAGAATGGCAGGAACCAAGTCATCAAATTAATGTTGATGATAAGGACTACTCAACATGCGTATAGAAGATCATAGAAGGCAAGTTAAAAGACAACTCGGATAATTAGAGATGTGCAACCCAATCATATGCAAATAATTAAAACATGGAAGCTAACCCAAATCGATCTTCAAAATAGATAGCCATGGAAGAAAGTCATGCACATGAAATAAATGTCATACATGGAAAAGCAGGTTGAAGATAATGGAAGTTAATCATTCTATTCAGATGTCCATGCTGAGAGTTATATGATTGCAATGGAAGCAAGACACACCCGAAGCCATTGTAAGTGAAGGAAGATCACTTATTTAAAAATCAACGCTATGAAGGAAAATCACTTGTTAAGGAGATGAATACCACAAAGGAAAATCACTTGTTGAAATGAATACCATACGGAAAAGGTTGGAAAAAATGGAAGAATTACAAAAGTTTCATGGAAAACCGGTGTGAAGATTCATGTGAGATCATGGACTTCTTGTCTTGCTAAAGCCATTCTCATCTCATCACACGGAGGATTTCACTATGGTTTCAAAATTTGAGAGAGACCAAAAACATGTGTCACCATTGATTATATCCGAATAATATTGGTCACGATCAGGGTTCTTCAGATTTTAACATAAACATCTTCCAAGATGAGGACACAGGAGTCTACGGTGGTCTCATTGCTAACATCGCAACTTGCCTCGAGAAGAAGAAAAAAAGAAGTAAGTGGTTTGATTCATTTTGATGGTCGAAACCGTGGCATTCGGATAGACGAGAGTCCTACATTATGCAAGATCGTACATGGCACATCGAAAAGCGACCTACGGACTTGCTGTCGAGGCAAATGCTCGGCATACACTATATTGGTACATACGTGCCCACGGGGCATCCTCTTTTGTATTGTATCTCTAACCCTACTCCTTGTTATTTCAGCATTTCATTTTGCGATTCAGAGTAGATTTACTTTTCATGTTAAGTAGAATAATAAATAAAAGAAAGGCTTCTATTTTCATGAGCTTAATGTTATATGATGATATTTGGATGGACGCTACTTATGTAATCTTGTGTGTTGCTTGGATACGGTCCCTGGACATTCTCTCCATTCCTTCAACGAGAAACGGCGTGTCCCCAAGTAAGTTGAGATGTTGACCACACTTCGTCAGCTACCCCATAGCGATACACCCCCATTTTTCCAAATGAGTTCCGTCATGTTGGCAGTAAGACCGCCATTGATTCCATCATGCGATTTCTTGGCAGTTGGCCATTGTTATAAATGATGTAAACCCATTAAAATTGTGATATGATGTAAATGATCTAAGTAGGACGAGTCAATGTATACTGTTTTCAGCTGAAGTGGCTTTATTTTCTTTGACTTCCATTCTGGGAGGTTTTTGTCTCATGATTCACGAAAGTGATGAGAAGGAGTTTCCCTCCCGGCCTCACCCCAAAGCTAGGGTGGATTTTGTCATCGACATCTTCGTGGGTCCTTGTATTCTGTATGGAATTCCTTGTAAAAGTAGTTTGAACTACTTGGTCTAGAATCCTATGTTGGTACGAAATGGGTATTTATTTGGTCTATCTGAAAGTGGGTTTTCCCCCTTCATGTATGTAAATGTGTGCTCTCATGTAAAGGGGGGTTGGAAAAATAATTATAATCCTCTTAGTCAATTAATTAAATTTTACGGTCAGTAATTAATAAAATCTTAAACCAGAAATTTAATTAATTTAGGGTCCTAAATTAAAGTTAGATCTTTAAAGGCAAATTTGTTCGGTCATGGAAAATGATTTTGGCAGGCCCCAAGCCAAAGGGAATAGCGAAATTTTAAGAAATATTGGACCCTTGGGCCTTGGTGAGATTGAGTCAAAGTCGAAATTTTAGGGTAATTAACTCAAAAATAGTATTTTGAGTTAATTAAAATTAATTAAATGATAAATTGTTTTCCCCAAAATTTTAATTTCAACGTTAGGATTAAAAGATAATTAAATCTTTTGGACGGTTGAGATTATTTTGACGAAAGGATCATCCAATGTGGGTAGAATCTAGTCCTATAAGTGGAGTCTTTGTCATTCTTGAGTCATCCGTCCCGAGGATGGCTTACTTGCTCTTCGAAGCTCTTGTAAAGCTTTTTGAGGAATAAAGCTAAAGACTTTGGGGTTACAAATCTTGGATGTTCCTTCTCGAATCTATGTGGTGAATTGTCCTCGAAACTACTGCTACTTGGTTTCTTGTATTTTATGGTTGATGGCCTTCATGGATTAATGCATATAGGTATCTTATGCGGTTTAACGTTCTGATAACATTGATTTTCTGCCAAAGGTCTCATGTTGTTTTCTTAAGTCTCTATCTGACTTCAAAATTAAGATTCGGTGTGCGAAATTTTTTTTAAGATTGGGGCGTGGAAGTCTTCGGTTGGACAGCTTGACTCTCGATAAGCATAAATACGATAAGCTCTTTATTTTGTTCCATTAGGGTCTGTCTTACGATATTTGTGATTTCTGCCCGAGTTTAGAGGCTTGTGCCTCTCATCTAAACTTTAAATTTCGAAAATTGTGCTAAATTGATTCGGATACGACCCATGAGGGTTTCAAATTGTAAATTAATTTATCATTGTAAATTTCTCAAGATTATAAAGGAGATTTAATCATTGATGGGTGTGTGTATCTTCGAGATCTAACTAATTGTTGCGGAGTTACGGGTTTTAAATCGAAATTTTTTTTGAGATCTAAGGTAGATGCGACTATAGGCCGGATGCGGCCTCGAAGCCCATCCTTGTGGGCAAGATGCGAGCCCAAGCCAAGAAAATCTAAAGCTTGCTGGGCGAATCTGTGTGCACAGGGTTCAATTGCTGTCTTTCCTATTCAATCTGCCCTCATCCAATTTTTGCATTTTGTCTGCCCATCGATCTCCTTATGCCCTAGCCTCTTTTGCTGTTCCCTTTCCTCTGCAATATTCATTAAACCGTCCATCTCAGCTCCCCTCTTCCCGCAAAACGCATTAAAAAAAAGAGTGTGGCCTTCGTCCGTCCAGCTTTCTCCAAGTCTGTCGTCCATTCCTTGCTGCGTTTTATTTGTTTTATCTACCGAGTTTCTTCACCTTCCCTCAAGACGTCCCACCTGCAATTCATAGCAAAACATCAAACGACCAACGTCATTTCAAATCTACCCTCGATTTCGGTTTTACGCATTTTGAACACGATATATTCTGCCTCAACATTAACTTATGACACACGCAAGCGCGCGAGAAGTGACAAACGCCAAAATCATAAAACCCTCGTTTAAATTTTTGTATGGTTTCCGATTTCTGTTTTAGCGTTGATTTCGTTAGCTTAGGTTTATTTTAGTGAGTCGGCTTCCTTTTGTGTTAAATTTCGATTTAGATTTAATATGGATAGCGTAAGTTAGACTTCTTCCGTTTGTATTTTATTTTGTTTAGTTCCTAGGTTAGCGTAAGTTTAATTTAAATAGGTTTCATTTTATTTTGTTTCATTTAGTTTAGTTTTTATACGTTTAGTTTTAGATTTTATATTTTATTTTTAGATTTTAATTTTTCAACTTAGTTTTAATTTTTATTTAGTTAACTCTAGAGTTAGACTTTAATCTTAGCTTTTAGTTTCAAATTTAATTTAGTTTTTAGATTAGAAATTTTATTTCATTTTAGAACTTTTCTTTAGATTTAGATTTAGACTTAAAAAATAATAAAAAAATTTCAAAATTTAAAAATTTAAAAAAATAAATAAAAAATAAAAATAATTTTTTTTTTTTAAATTTCTCAAAAATATCTTTTATGGTCAAGTGAGCCTTTTGAAATTTTATCTGGAGACTGACTATATAAAATCGTTGATTTGTCTGGATCGAAATTAATTGAGCATTTTAAATCCTGGCATTTTCATTATTCATGGTTGTGGTGTTTTTAATTGAATATCATCATCATCAATCGTGTTTTTATTATAAGCAGCAGTTAATCGTCATTGCTTGTTTCTAATTGCATAGCGGGATTCTGTTTGACTCCATAAGGCACTGGTCTTAAGCGTAACATCTAATCTAGATCTGTGAAATCCTGTTAATCTTATCAAGTATTTGATGTTTTAGCTGTGTCTCCGGGATTTATCCTCCTCATTTCGAACAGGGTCCACCTCCCTTAGCTTGCAAGGAGACAGCTTAAAGAGAGAGATTGGGGATAAAGGTGACAGCCCCCAGTCTGAGCCGTTGTCGCGGTGCCCTGAACAATCTGTGCGACAACAATCCCCAAATGGGATATTTTACTAATTTTGCAGAAATCACACTAACCCAGCATTTTACCATAAAATTACTGAATTAATAAACAGAGGATTGCCATGTAAAATAAAACACATAAGCACTGCAATCTATCAACACATCGAATAGGAAGAATCTTAGCATTTTTATTATAGATAATAACTGGGGTTACAAATACATCTGACCCAAAAAGCGCTGAGATGGAGAACTGGCCATCAATATGAACTGCTGCACTGTGCTAGCCTCCAAAACCGAACTGTTGCACTCTCCCTCCGGCAACAACTACCACTAAATCCACTGAAGCACCCGTTGAAGATCTGAATGATCCTCACTCCAATATCTTTGAAGCTCTATGAAACTTATGAATGAAGTCCCCTCAGAGAGTTGGGTTTCCATCCAACACTCAACAAATCACCCGAGGGTTTCTGTCCCGGGGCTACAGCTGAAGTAGAGAACCACGTTCTCAAACCTCTCATACATAAGAAAATGATCTACTCCAAAAATATCCCTCAATGGCCTCCACCCTTTCTTTTATAGATCTCTTGGATCCTTCTAGAGCCTTATTTTATTATTATTTTATTCATGGAGCACTTTTCCCTCTTATTAAAATATTCCTTTTTAATGCAGAAAAGAGTAAATCGGCTACCACATCTCCTCCGGTCACTGAAACTCGTTTCCAACCATCCCATCATGTAGGTATCCTCTTCCCAGTGCCAATGAGCTATTACACTAAGGTGTTCTATCATGTATTCCTCCCGAAATGCCACCTTGAGCATAATTAACTGAGTTAAACCCAAAAATAACTCAATTTTCCAAAAGTTGTCGGAATGCACCGGAACGAAAGGCAAGTTGCTCATATGATGGAATACATCAAGAGAATGCCACCGAACCTCATAGAAACTACTCAAAACTCCTCCAAAAAGCCCTTGAGCCCGCTAATGACACCAACCTGTACCTGTGACCATAGTTTTACAAAATGGTCAGACCAGCTCGAAATCGGCCGAGTTGACCGATCCATACCCCCAGCCGTTCCGACTCGGTCACAAACCAGCCGGCTCAGCCGAGCCCGAGCTAAATCGGCCGGACAGCTCCAAGCCAGTCGCGGGCCCCCAAAACTCAAAAAATCGGACTTGAAACCGGGTTTTAATTTGCTATTAGGTTTTTGTTAGTGTCTCTAACCCCTCACCATCCTATTTAACCTACCCAACCCCTCTCAATACGTCACATCTATCTCATTGAATTTTAGTAAGCATTTGTGAGGAATTTGTGAAGAGTTGTGGAGTTGGTTTTGGAGCAACTTTGAGGAGTCTTTTGGACAAGCTTTGGAGCAGTAGTGAGGAGCTTATTGGGCAATCTTTGGAGCAACATTGAGAAGTTGGTTTGTTGGAGCTGCATTGAAGAGGCTAGAGCCTAGAGGTATTTTTTTTCTCTTCTAAATCTGCTTTTGCTTGTTTTCTTTTTTTGCAAATCTGAAAATGGTAAAGATAGTTTTTGGTGAAAGAAATGAACATAGAATGGAAAGTCTTTTTTTGTTTTCATTTTCAGATTTAAACCTTTTCTTTCCAAGTCAAAAACTCAGTCTAAAATGGCCCCTATAATGAAAGATGCTGCTTGGGCATATGCTGAAATGGTTGATGATCAAATGCATTACAAATTTGGTAAGAGAAAAATTAAGGGGGGTGGAGAGGGCATTCATAGACTAAAACTACATTTCGCTGGTCTTAGAGGCCAAATTACTCCATGTGAAGCAAAAAACATTGGGGAAATTAGTAAGGAGTTGAAAGAGCAATTTCAGAAGTTTGAGGAAGACAAAATTAGGCAAAGAGAAATGAAGGCTAAAATTGGGAGAAAGAGAAATATACAATACATGATGGCTGCCAACCCAAGTTTTGATTATGAGGGTTCTTCATCTATATCCCTTGCACTAATGCATCAAACCCCTTTCGCTATGTTCCTCCCTCTATGGAGTCTATTTCTGAAAAGGGTAAGGGTGTGATGAGAAATAAGGGTACTATCAAAAGTTTTTTCATGCCCTCTTCTCCCTCTGATAGTACACATGGTCCTAGTCCTCCAAGTAGAAGTCAAGTGCAGCGCACTTTAGATGCTCATTGGAAAAAAGAATTGAGAGACGTTGCTTGTGATTACATTGCTAGATGGTGGTATGATGCTGATATTCCCTTCAATGCTACTCGTTCACCATATTATGAACCTATTTTTGATGCCATATATGCTGCTGGAAAGGGCTTCAAAGGCCCTACTATGCATGAGTTAAGAGGATCTCTTTTGCAAAAAGAGATTATGTCCATTGATGATTATTTAAAAGAGTTCAAAAAATCATGGGCATATACAAGATGTACCATCATGTCAGATGGATGGACTGATCAGAGAGACCGTACCATCATAAACTTTCTTGTCTTTTGCCCATAGGGAACCATGTTTCTAAGATTAGTTGATGCATCTAATAGGGTGAAAGATGCACATTTGTTGTTTCATCTTATGGATGAGGTTGTTGAAGAGGTGGGGGTGGCAAATGTTGTTCAAATCATCACAGATAATGCCTCTAACTATGTTCTTGCTGGTAAATTATTAGAGGAAAAACACCCAACTATCTTTTGGACCCCATGTGCTGCACATTGCATAGACCTCATGCTTGAGGATATTGGCAAAATAGACTGGATCAAGAACACTATAGAGCATGCCAAAAGCATCACAAAATATATTTACAATCACTCATGGATTCTGAATTTGATGAGGAAACACACAGGGGGCAAGGAAATTATTAGGCATACCATCACTAGATTTGCAACACATTTTTTGACATTGCAATCTATGCTTGCCCAACATAGAAACTTGCAAAAGTTGTTTTCTAGTGATGAATGGAATGAATGTTAGTGGGCTCGCAAACAGGATGGCAAAGATGTGAAAAGGAAAGTCAATGAAGAAATATTTTGGAAAAAGGCAACAAAGATTGTGAAACTTGCTGAGCCACTGGTTAAGGTGTTGCACTTGGTGGATGGAGAAAGATTGGCTATGGGCTTCATTTATGAGGCTATGGATCAAGCAAAGGAGCAAATAAGGGCAGCATACAAGGACAAAGCGGGTAAGTATGGGCCCATTTGGGCAATCATTGATCAGAGATGGAACAATCAACTCCATTGCCCTATACATGCAGCTGGGTATTTTCTGATCCCAAGGTATCATTATAAAGCTCAGGAAGAAAGAGCTTGACTGGGGAGGTTAGAGATGGATTGATTGATTGCATTGATCGCATGATCCCCACAGAGAGTGGCCAGTTGAAGATACACAATCAGATCACTGTGTTTAGCCAAGCCACAGGTACCTTTAGCAAGAACCTTGCAAGGATTGCAAGTGAATCAAATGAGCCAGGTAAACAAAGATTTTCAATTTTTAAATCCATATTTTATTATTTTGTATAATTGTTTATAATTTCAATTTCAAAGTTGGATATAAATTGTTGAGCTAACTGAAACTCATTTTTTGCAGCACATTGGTGGGAGGCATTTGGTAGCCATTGTCCTGAATTGCAGAGGTTTGCAATCCCCATTTTGAGTCAAACTTGCAATGCTTCTGGGTGTGAGCGCAATTAGTCTGTCTTTGAGAGGATTCACACAAAGAAGAGAAATCGTTTGGAGCAAAAACGGTTAAATGATCTAGTGTATGTCCAGTACAACCTTTGACTAAGACGCAACCAATTGTTGAACAAAAGACCTGATTCAGATCCCATTGTGTTGGAGGATATTGATCCAACTTCAGATTGGGTGGTGGAGACTTGTCCACCAGAGTTTGACTCTGATGAGGATATTGGTGTGGGGATGGACTTCGATACACAGGTAGAGGCTATGCTCAATACAGATCCACTAGTAGCAGACCCAGTACCAAGCCCTCTAGTTGCAGACGCAGGCACTTCCTCTAGTCAGCCACGGCGGAGGCGCATAACTCGTCTATCTTAGGGTGGTAGGGCTATAGTTCCAGTTGAGGATGTTGATTCAGAGGAGGAGCGAGCGGTTTCCCCCTCTGGTTCAGAGTTTGAGGAAGAGGACAATGGCTTGTTAGATGTCTAGCAGTAGTGATTATTCATGTTTTGTTGTGGAGGCCATTTAGAACCTCCTTGTTTATGTTTTTTGTTTTGATCTCTATATCATCATCATGTATTGGACAGTGCACTGGGTGAAATTTTGATATAATGGATATATTAATGAGCCTACTTTGATCATATGTTGTCTTTTGTCTATATTGCGATGCTTTGTGTTTGGAAACATGAATGAAAATCTTTAAAATTATGTTTTTTTACAAAAAATTAATATTTAATGTATTTTTTACAAAACCGAGTCATTGAAACTGAGCTGGCCAAGTCGATACCGAATCGGAGTCGGAGTCGGAGCCGACCCTCAGCCGAATCGGAACCCGAGTTCGATTTTTAAAACACTGCCTGTGACCTGTCTACTCCTAACTCTGGAAGTCCAACCTAACCCTGTCGTAGGTGACACCAAAAAAGGGAATATTACATTGGAGCAATAGATTTTTTTTGTGAACAATTGTTGGAAGAAGCTTATTGAAAAAGTCATCATGAAACTCTAATGAAGTAACCTTGGAAAGGTGTTTGGGTATCATGAAGAGCATTGAAGACATACTTGCGATTGTCAAAGTTGCCATTGATGATTGAAGGTATTCTTGGAGACTTTTCTTGGAAGACTCCCTGGGAGAGTTCTTGAAGAAGTATTGTTGAAGACATCTTAGAGCAGGTGCAGAACTTGGGTTGCCTATTGAAGACACCTTGAAGGTCTTGGACAACGTTGCGCGAAGCGGGGACGAAGCGGGGACGTTTTTTGGAAGCGGGGATGTGGAAGCGTCATTTTCCAAAAATTTAGGAAGCGAAGCATTTCAGAAGTGTCTAGTATATATATATATATATTTTTATAATTTTTTGCATTTATATTCAAAACAACAATCCCAAATACCATATTAGTTGTAGAAGACATGAAAACATGCATATTCTTACATAAATCAAGATAGATATGACATCCATGATTCCATTGTACATCAATAATTAATTATTCAAGCATCATAAATCTAGAATCTAGATTCTAGATCCTAGCAATTACAAACATACATCAAATAATTAAGCATGATAAAACATTTAAGCATACTATAAAACATAACACATTTAAGCATACTATAAAACATAAATGATAAACATAAAAAATTTAAGCATGATAAAAGTTCAAAACATTTAAGCATACTATAAATTTTAAAACATAAAACATTTAAAAATTAAGCACACTATAAAACATAAATGATAAACATAAAACATTTAACCATATTATAAAACATAAAGCATATTATAAGTGAGCAACTGTCAACATTAGTCATGTCCAAAATTCAAATAATAATGTTTACAAAATAGGCCACTTGGCCACCACCAAGACAAAAAAGTTCAAATTCACAACAAGCCTACAAGTCTAATGATAATCTATGACAAAAGCAGTAAAGTGTGCCCTGTGAACACTGGAAATATCTACTCATCTCTCCTCCTTCCACCACGAAGAGTACGTGACGGTGCACCTCCACGTGGTGGCAATGAAGAAGATGGTGGTTGTGGAAGCTGTGGCAATGGCACTGTAACTGATGAAGATGAAGCCCCTGCTGTTGGTGTTGAACCATGGGACCTAGGAACCAAGGGACCTAGTGGGGGATGGCATGTCAACTCGATCATCATCATCATGGATAAGAGCATCCTCTAATTGCTCTAATCGCAACACTCCATCCTCCAAATTGGTCTCCTCCGGATACCTGTCCCAAACCTTAAGGTCTTTGTTGCTCTTTGCATCATCACAGTAATGGGACAACAATCTCAAGTTGTAATGAACACAAACCAAGCTCTCTGCCCGGTCTAAACTCAACCTGTTCCTTTTAACATTGTGGATGAAAGAATAAGAGCTCCAACACCTCTCTGCAGAAGAAGTGTTTACCACCTGTGATAGCACCCGCAATGCCAAAGTCTGTAGAAGTGGAGTAGCACCGCCATGCATGTTCCACCACTCAATAGAAGAAAAACTCTCTCGATCTCTAATAGCATGCATGCTCCCAAATGGACCAGTGGAAAGTGTATAGCTGCTCAACTGTTTCCATACCAAGTGTGCCTCATCCTCATCAGGGACTAATTTATCCAGTGCAAGCATATATTTTTGTAGGACCTCTGGATCTAGGTGTGGTTTTCTCCTGCTCGCCCCCCCAGGTGCTGTTGTAGAAAGCCGTGATGGACTATAATATTTAGGTGTCAATACATATGCTAATGCATGCAATGGAATATTTAGCATATCCCATCGTTTTACCACCTCTGCACGAATATATTTGTACAAGGTGGTATCTCTAGGCTCAACAATGTCTTTAATCTGCCCCAACATGTTATCCATTTGCTCATACACCTCCCCAATTACTGGCTTATCTGAATCCCCAAACTTGATCATGTAATAAATTGGTTTGGTGAATTGCAAAACATATTTAACCTATGACTAAAATAACATGTCAAGAATAGTGTCCTTTGCTGCATTAGAACCATCTCTATCAATGTTAATCTCCTCCCATGGTTCAGCGGTGACCATATTAGTTAGAGCTTGTCTCACCTTCACTAGCCGCCTAAAGGTGAGGTAATAACTTGGAAATCTAGTTTTTGCAAGTTTAAGCCACTGCAACTTGGAGTAAGTGCCATAGAAGTAGTTTACCCTTGTATGCCCTGTGATAAATTTAATGAGCTTCTTCCCTCTCTTGTAAAGCTCATTAATCCACCCACATTCTTTATGCTTCACAATATCATGCATTAAAAGGTTCAATGTGTGCACCAAGCACCTAGACCAAAATATGTGTGGATAAGTACGCTCAATAATTTTACCTGCTCCCTTACAATTTGCTGCATTATCTGTGATCACTTGAACCACTTTGCTAGGACCAACATCTTTGATTGATTGCAATAGGAGATCTGCAATGTTTTGGGAAGTTGCACTAACAGAGGAGGAATCATGACATGCAATAAACACTACACCAGTAGCAGAAACACCAAGAACATTTATCAAATGTTGGTTTATGATATTTGTCCACCCATCTGATACAATGGATACCCCACTATCCACCCACTCATTTGTAAAACGTGTCAAAGCTGCTTGAACCTTTCCTTTTTCTCTTTCTAATAACATTGTTCTAGCTTTCTCATAGTTGGGGTACTTGTATCATTTTGGGGCTTCATTGATGCTCTTTACCATTTCATGCCAATAGGGAGATCGAAGCACATTGAATGGTACACTGCAAGCACAAAGAAATCGGACTATCTTTCCATCCACATCATCCCTCCCAGCAACATTAAGGAAATCTGCTATTGTTTTTTTACCTCCAGAACTTGCAGAAACACCATGAGCAGATGAGCTACCAAATCTAGAGGTTGCACTTGATTCAGATTGAGTCTTTTA
Source organism: Pinus albicaulis (assembly GCA_034641835.2). Taxonomy (NCBI): domain Eukaryota; kingdom Viridiplantae; phylum Streptophyta; class Pinopsida; order Pinales; family Pinaceae; genus Pinus; species Pinus albicaulis. The sequence continues at coordinate 169,049,157 of CM076571.1, forward strand.
TTTTTTATTTTTTTGTTGTGCAGCCTCCTCTATTTGGATGTATTTTCTTCTTTGTTCAGTTGAAACCTTTGGGCAAATTGCTATCCCCACAGCACCCTTTTTTTCATCACTGTCCATCACCCCACAAAGATGCCTCCTCACACGGGTATATGAACCGCTATATGGTTTTCCTCCATGACAACCATGAGGGCACAAAAACTTGTAGCTTCCACCACCTTTTCCCCCTTCAAGTTTGGTCACATAGTTCCACAAGGGTGTCAATGCAGCTTTCCCATCTTGTGATTCAATGTTTTCATCATCCCCTTCCTCTTCAAAGCCTTCCTCCTCATCATACATTGGGTCACTCATATGGTGACCACTTTCCTCTTCTTCTTCATGTTCCCTTCTTCTATTTCTACTCCCCCTTACCATCATCAAAACCAAGAGGGGAATGATACATAGAACCCAAAGAAACATCATCTTTGAGTATGAATATAGATGGTGGACAACCTGCAAATAAATGTACAAGAAAAAAGAATGGGAAAGTGTAGGAGAGGGAGGAGAGAAAATACAAAAAACAATGACAAAAAAAATGAGAGAGTTTGGGGTTTGCACTTACCTCTTTAGCTCTTGTAGATAGAATCCCTTCTTTACTCCTCCAAGCTCCTCCTCCTTCACTCCTCCAAGCTCTTCTCAACTCTCTCTTCTCCAAGCTCTCTTCTCCTCTCTTCTCCAAGCTTTCCAAAAACACAAGTGAGCAAATAAGAGGAAGAATAGAGCTTATAAGCTTTTCATCTAATCCCTAACTGCAGACTAACTCACTAACTAACTGAGCTAACACCAAAAATAAAAATTAAAAAATTAAAAAAAACGTTTTTTTAAAGTTCGCAAACCAGATCCGTATGGTGCTGTACGGAACCGTTCACGATCCGTACGGATCCGTACTGGAATCGCAGTGTTTCCGTACGGTGATCCGTCATACGATCAGCGGATCCACTGTATGGAAACATGGATCCGGCCGTACAGATCCGGATTTCCAGGAATCGCAAATTTTTTTGCAAAATGCGTTTCGGTGTACGAATCCCGTACGGGACACGTTTCGGGGCTTGGAGCCGGGACGCTCGCAACATTGGTCTTTGATATATTATTAGAGACCATGATGTGTTGAAGCCATCATGAGGTGACTTGGGAGATCTTTGTTTGGGTGACATGAAGAGCTGTGGAGACACCTTCATGTGAAGACAAAGTTTTCATTGATGGACTAAGCTTATAGGAGATCAATTGAGGGAAGCATTGGTGAAGATATTGTCACGGCTTGTTGCAGATGATATTGGGAGCCGTGAAGAATTAGTGAACTTATCTTGACGAATTAAAGCAATGGGTTGGAGAACTAGAGAATAGGACTCCTCAAGAGACCAGGTTGGAGCCTGTACCAGAGATAGGGTTGGAGCCCTAGAGGTTGGAGCCTCAAAGAGACAAGGTTGGTGCCTTGGGAAGATAGGGTTGGAGCCCTAGAGGTCAGAGCCTTGTGAAGTCCAAGTTGGTGCTTGGCAAAGGACAAGTTGGTGCTTGGAAGGATTTAAGATTGGTGCCTTCATCTAGGGTTGGAGCCCTACACATTATTTTATTGAATTTATTAAGACTAATAAAAGTATTTATTCTTATTGTTCATTTTGTGTTCGAATTATAAGTGATCTAACTGGTAAAAATAACAGTTGGAAAGAAATATGTTGAAATTTGGCTACCGGAGGACAGGTGGTTCCCTAAGGCTTTGATCTTTGGCCTAGGGAAAAGTGTCCAAAAGAATTTAATTTTTCTCCTAAAGTGACTTTATAAAGTTATAAAGCCAAATCTAATTTAAAAGTGACTTTAAGTAATACAGTTACTCAGTCTAATTTTAAAGTGACTTTAATAAAGTCAATGTGAAATTAGAAAGTGAAAAGTGACTTTGGAAATAAATGACTAAGTAGGTCTTTATTAAAGTGGGGTGAATTAAAAAATAGAAAGTGAGATTTAAATGAGCATTTAATCTCAGCCCTAGATCTAAAGCTATCTCAGCCATTAGATTTAGGGATTCCCCAAAAGTCACTTAGGGTTAGGTTAAAAGAGGAAAAGGAGGGAAAAGGTCACTCATTCTTTCATGAGCAGATTGAGAGAGGAGAGAAACCTGAAGAGAAATTTCTGAGCAGAGGGAGAGCAGCACAGTTCACACAGCAAATCCGTACAACAGGAGGGCACACTTCCCAAGGCAAAAAATCTGTACAGCAGCATTTATTGGCACGGTTACCAAGGCAGAAAATCCGTACAACGATTTGCATGGATTTCGAGGAAAGGACAGCATTGTTTTCGAGAAGAAGAATCAGCAATTAAGGGCACGATTTTCGAGGCAGATTTTCTAGGCACAAAAATCGAGGAAGGGACTATTGTCCTGTCCATACAGTTCCGTACAGGCAGTTTTTGGCATGTTTTTCGAGGCAGCAAGTACCACATTTATTGCTGTAATTTTCCTATAATTTTTTGTTTGCTGTTTGGCACGATTTTCAACGTGGAAGGTGGCACGAAAATCGAGATAAATGGTTTTTAGTGTTTGCTATAATTTTTACTGTGTATTGTTGTTCACTGTAAAAGCATTTATTAGAAATAAGAAGAAGCTTTTAAACTGGTTTTCCCCAAGAGTTGTAAGGGGTTTTTCTACGGTCATGTTAACCAGAAATCAGCGTGTCTATTTTCTGTGTGTGGCTGATTTATTTTCTCTGAGTTTTATTTTTGCATTTTAGCACTGTGAAATTTCCAGAATTTGTGTTTTTAGAAAATATTTATTTTTCTAGCTTGTTGAATGTATGGCTATGGGAATGGCCATTTAACTTTATGGAAGAAATAAGGAGAAACTGAAAATTGGGGTTGAGTCATCAAATTTCTACATGGTATCAGAGCTATTTTGCTGAAAATTGCAGTTTGGGACAGCAAGAAGAAAAATTACAAGCTGATTTTTCACTCAGAAAACAGTACCTTTACTACAGCAGTGTTATTTTCAGTTTATTAGGACAACAAGCATGTCTTTGGGCTTGAGGCTGGGGGATAGGTTGGATGGGCATAGTAACTACAGTGTATGGAATGAGAGAATGCGGAGCATCTTTGAGGAGGTATAAGTCTGGGATATCATGGTGCATACCACACAGCACCCTGTTAATGTGCCTGCTGACCCTGATGAGTTGGTAGTCTTTAATAAAAAGAATAATAAGGGTAAGAGACTGATTCTGGATGGAATCAAAGACCATTGCATTCCTCATGTGAGAGGAAAGATATATGCTCATGAGATGTGGACAGCATTGACCAATCTCTACCAGAGTACCAATGAGAACAGAAAATGGTCCTAAGGGAGAAGCTGAAGACCTTTAAGATGGGTAAGACTGATAGTGCAGCTGGATATCTCACAAAGATTACTAATGTGAGAAATGCATTGGGAGCTGTTGGAGAGGTCATTCCACCCACTAAGTTGGTGCAAATTGCAGTGAATGGCCTTCCCAGTTCATGGCTGAACTTTGCTGATGGGGTTTTTGCACGTGAGACCCTTCCCACTTGGGAGAGGTTCTGGGATGATTGCATACAGACAGAAATCAGAAAGAGTCAGCTTGGGGCAGCCAAACCAGTTGAGCAGGATGAGGATGTAGCACTGTTAGCAGGAGGCAAGAAAGGCAAGGGAAAGAAGCAAGCTTCCACAAGTGTTGGTCGGGGAAAAGGAAAAAGTAAAGGTAAACAGGGGAACACGCAGAAGGACTATTCCAAGGTGAAGTGTTGGAATTGCCAAAAGATGGGACACTATGCAGTTGTGTGTCCGGAGAAGAAGAAGAAGGGGAAGAACCAGAGCATGGCAGCATCAGCAGAGATAGAGGACTTTACTGATAGCTTTGACCAGGAGTTTGGGTTCATTGCTTGTGAGTCCACTAGTGCAGGATCACCTGCCACAGAGGGTGAGAGGGAGTGTGCATTTCCCTCCACTAGCGGAGCATCTTCAGGTATCTGGTATGTTGACAGTGGGGCTTCACGTCATATGACAAGAGTCCATGTGTACTTCTCAGAGCTTTCAGAGAGTGGCACTGATATAGAGGTAGTACTCGGAGATGACATCGTTGTTAGAGCTGTCGGTGTGGGGACATTAACATTTGATAGGGAACCCAAACCTCCCTTGAAAGTGTCAGATGTTCTATATGTGCCAGGGATGAGGAAGAACCTCATATCCGTCTCAGCATTGGAGGACAGAGGGTATGAGATATTGTCCAGGAGAGGACAGGTGCTTATATATCCCAGGGGCGCTTCAGCTGATTCAGCTAGAGTGATTGGTGTATGCCATGCAAAGGTGTACAAGTTTGCATTTCAACACCTTTTGGCATTGAGCAGTAGTACAAGCAGCAAAGCTAGAAGTTTAGAGTTGTGTGAGATTTGACACTGCAGGACGGGGCAAATGTATCATGGGGCCTTGAGGACATTGCGGGAGATCACTACAGGTGTGCCAGATTTCAGTACTGATCACATTGATACATGCAAAGGATGTGCGATGGGTAAGTTTTCCAAATCCCCCTTTCCCAGCAATGATAGTGGATCGACTGAGATACTTGATTTGATTCATTCCGATGTAAGCGGTCGGATGTCTCATGTTTCCTTGAGTGGATATGAGTATTATGTTTTATTCATTGATGATCACTCCAGGAGGACCTGGATTTATTTATTGAAGACCAAGAGTGAGGTCTTCAAACAGTTTCAGGAGTTCAGAGCTCTTGTGGAGACTCAGATAGGTCGGAAGATCAAGTCCCTGAGGTCGGACAATGGAGGGGAGTACACCCTTGGAGAGTTTGTTGACTATTGTGCAGAGGCAGGCATTAGGAGGGAGTTCATAGTTCCTTACAACCCCCAGCAGAACGGGTTTACGGAGAGGAAGAATAGATCCATCGGAGGGGCTACCAAAGCCATGCTACATGATCAGGAGTTACCATTGTTTTTGTGGGCAGAGACCTGCAACATTATTGTTTATTTGCAGAACAGGAGTCTGCATCGTGCCTTGGGGCATGTGACTCCGGAGGAGGCTTTTTCTGAGAAGAAGCCTAATGTTGGTCACTTCCATATCTTTGGGTGTATTGCATACTCCTACGTACCCAAGGAGAAGAGGACCAAGCTAGAGCCCACCACAGAGAAGGGTATCTTTGTGGGCTACAATGAGACCTCGAAAGCCTTTCGGATTTATATTCCAACACAGAGGAGAATTGTTGTCAGGCGGGATGTGAAGTTCGAGGAGGACAGGGTTTTCAAGAGGTCACGGGAGTTAGAGTATCTGGATTAGCCAGACGCTCAGGAGCAGCTGAGTCAGTCGCAGGGATCCAGTGGGCAGGGATCAGGAGGATCCAGAGGTACATCGATTACGGTGTCAAGTCCATCAATGAGTAGTGGCTCGTAGACAAAGTTACTTGGGAGCGGGAGCGGGAGCGGGAGCAGGAGCGGGAGCGCCATTTTCAGAAGCTCCTGGTTTGGGAGCATTTTGGGGAGAGTTTTTTTATAATATATATATTTTTATATATTTTTATATTTTGATGCATATATGTCAACAAAAGCATGTAGAATGATGAATTAGACATTAAAAAACATAAAAACATAGATTGATCCATATAACATCAATCATCTAGAAGTTATGTTTCTAATCTAGAAGTTAGAAACATTCAACATATTGACTCTTGAGTCTCATGATTCATTAATCTTAAAGTTTCAAGCTTTCAAAATTCAATATATAACATTTATCATCATCGATTCATTGATCACCATAGTTGTACTTGTAAGCTAAGTGTAACATTTGCAAAAAATAATATTTAACATGAAATGAAATGTTATAAAATGAAACGAAATGAAACAACTTTCAAATTTCATGAAGCGTCATATTCATAATTCATAATGAGTTATAAACTTATAACTGCCAACTTCAAAGTTTCAAACTTCAAACTTAAATTGTCATATATTGTTTACAAAAAATATCAAATTAAATATGAAATAGTCAAGTTTCAACAGTTATAAAAAGTTAAAAACTACTAGAAACTAGAAAAGACTAGTAAATCTATTTTATCTATTGTTTGTCCTCTTGCCACGAGAAATGTCTAATTTTTGAAATTTGAGCAGATCGTGGTAATGGTAGTCTTCTAAGGCTTGGCCTTAATGCTTGTTGACATTGTCTTCCCTCAGAAAATATAATTAAAAAATGTGAATAATTTCTCTAGAAATGTTAAAGGGTATTTGTAAAGATGTAAGAATGAAGAATAATTTCTCCAGAAACATTAAAGGGTATTTGTAAAGATGTAAGAATGAAGAGAACATACCTTATGTCAGACAGCCACTTAAAGATAATGATCCAATAAAATATTTACACAAATTCCCAAGATGTAACCTAGAACTAAATGAAAAAGCCCTAACCCGTGGTGTCTTGGATGAAATAATATGAAAATTGTCAACCATAGAAATCTAGATGGTTGTAAAGATTTAAAAATCTTAAAAACGATGGCATATTAACAAACACTGAACATATATTGAGAAAATCACATGATACATCTAGTTTTTGGAACACATCTAACATAATATCATCTTAAAAGATACGGTAAGATATTGTAATGTTGGGGTCACATTAGGCAGCTTAAACTGGGGCTTTGATTTTGATATCATTGTGCAAAAAGCCACATGATTTTTTATGTGATGGCCACTTAAGAAAAAAAATGGGATCTTGCCTAATAAAATATAATAGAGTTAAAATCTTAGAGCCGTAAGTGAGTCCCCGGGGGGAGAATGGGATCTGCACTTTAGTTGAATGCTTAGGTATTTGTCATGTCCAACAGGTGGAGAACACATAGAATGTGTTGCTAAGGAATAAATTAATTTCTTTTAAGGAAATGGGAAATTCAACCTAGAAGGCATATCATTAATTATCCAAAGTTTAAGCAATTGCATTTTCATCAACTTGCTATCCACTTTGCCATTAAGGTCGAAAAATCTCTAAGAAATAGTAGATGGGAAAATACGCAAGCCCCCATCTCCTGCAAGCAATATGGCCATGACCTAAAAGGGTAGAGGCATTCATGAAACATCAACAAATATTTCGGTCATCCATCACTCTCTCCAATAAGATGGCATATCTTGATTGCAAAGGACTGTCAACTTGGTTTCAATATAAGAAAGGAGTAGGTGTAAGGCATTAACAATAATACAAAGAATGATTTCATAATATTTAGGCCCTTTTTACAGTGGAGAGAAATTGTTGTTGAATTAAATACCGAGTTTCAAAGGGTCATATATTTTTCTTATAATAACTAAAACACAATGAGTCTTAAAGATAAGCTTTTGTTTTTATTCCTTAATGAAAATTACTCTTTACTCATATTTTGGCAATTGATCCTTGCATAAAAGGAATATGATGTATGCTTTTCAACTAGTTTGAACAAAATCCATTGCACTTTATGGCAGGAAATTTTGTCTCAAGATTATTAAAGGATGTACCTTTCCTAGGTTTGCAATAAAATAATGGCCATTACCAAATGGAATTGTATCATAATATGTTAAAAAATAGTTGATACACAAATTATATTGACAGTATAGTTAGGTTGGCAAATGGATAATTTAAGAAAATGGAGAGCAAGTAATTTCATTTAGGACCAAGTCTTTAAGCAAAAAAAACGCTCCCGAAAATGCTCCCTTTCTAAAAAAACGCTCCCTAAAATACTCCATCCCTAAAAAAAACGCTCCCTCCCTAAAAAAACGCTCCCTAAAACACTCCCTGAAAACAGGGAGCATTTTCCTGTTTAGGGAGCACGCTCCCAAAAATGCTCCCCTCAGGGAGTGTTTTCGGGAGCGCGCTTCCGAGCGCTCCCAAAACGCTCACGCTTGGAGCGCGAATTGGGAGCAGGTTCGAGAGGGGGGGGCGCTCCCTCGCAACCCTGATCGTAGAGCCAGAGGGGTGGTGCTTCGGGCAGCATGCAGAGCAGGTCACAGAGCAGTTCACTAGGGAGTCCACTAATGGACAGTTCACATAGTACTTCAGCATCTACAAGTTCAGGTTTAGGCAGGAGGACAACAGACAAACAGTCAGGAGTTCAGGCTGCTGATGAGGAGGAGGAGGAGTTTCATTCTCCAATGGGAGAAGTGTGTTGAGGGAAGAGGAAGCCCAAGTGGCTTTAGGATACCTTGAGAGAGGCCACATCTGTTGTTGGGACTAAGAGGCCGGTCAGAGAGAGCATACCACCTGATAGGTTCTGTAGCTATATGGCAATGGTTGCTAACATCGTTGACTCTGAGCCTTCTAGCTATGAAGAGGTAGCTAGCCAGCAGGTCTCGAGAGAGGCCATGCAGGAGGAGTATTTTTCTATCATGAAGAATGATGTTTGGGAGGTGGTGCCGAGGCCTGAGGGCAAATCCGTGGTTACTTCCAGATGGATTTACAAGGTAAAGCATGCTGCAGATGGCAGCATTGAGAAATTCAAGGCAAGGTTTGTGGCTAGAAGTTTCTCCCAAGTAGAGGGAGTATATTATGAGGAGACCTTCGCTTCCGTGGCTCGATATACTTCGATTCGCTCCATCATATCGATAGCAGCAGAGATGGGTTGGAAGATCCACCAAACCGCATTTCTCAATGGCTTCATACAGGAGGAGGTGTACATTGAGCAGCCACAAGGCTCTGAGGTGCATGGGAAGGAGTCCCATGTGTGCAGACTGAAGAAGGCCCTTTATGGCCTGAAGCAAGCTCCTAGAGCTTGGTACTCCAGGATGGATACATACTTGCAGGAGATGGGTTTCACAAAGAGTGATGCAGATCTGAACCTATACTTCATTGTGATAGGTGAGGAGCCTCTCATTCCAATGTTGTATGTGGGTGACTTGGTCATTACGGGTGCAGAGAGACTCATAGAGCACTGCAAGAGAGATCTTGTGTCGGAGTTTGAGATGAAGGACATTGGCTTGATGCATTACTTTTTGGGTTTGGAGGTGTGGCAGGAGGAGGGGGATTTCTTCCTAGGGCAAGAGAAGTATATTGTGGACATCCTTGGCAGATTCCACATGGAAGATTATAGACCCATGTCAACACTGATGATCACCAACTAGAAGAAGCTTCATGCTTCAGATTTCGAGTTGGCGGATCCCACATTCTATAGGCAGCTGATTGGTTCCTTGATGTATTTGGTCAACACCAGACCAGATATATGTTTTGCAGTCAACACGATGAGCCAGTTCATGTGTGAGCCCAGGAGGGTGCACTAGGTTGCTGTAAAACACATTTTGCGGTACTTGCAGGGGACAGTGGAGTATGGTCTGGATTATAGGCAGGGAGATGGAGTGAGATTGGTAGGTTACACTAATTCTGATTGGGCAGGTTGTGTTTTTGATAGGAAGAGCACTTTAGGGTGTTGTTTTGGGTTGGGTTCGGCAGTGGTGTCGTGGTTTAGCCGAAAGCAGCAGTCAGTAGCATTGAGTTCAACGGAAGCAGAGTACATGGAAACCAATTTAGCTAGTTGTAAGGCCATATCGCTTCACAAGATGTTGTTTGGCTTATTTGGTCAATCGTTGAGACCTTTAGTTATTTACTGTGATAACCAGAGTTGCATTAAACTCACGAAGAATCTAATATTTCATGACAGATGAAAGCATATCGGGATCAAATATCATTTCACCAGAGACTATGTTCAGAAGGGAGTTGTGAAGCTTGAGTATATTCCCACTGATGAGCAGGTTGCAGATATTCTTACCAAAGCCTTACCACGGGGCAAGCATGTCTACTTCAGTGTCAAGATGGGTGTGGTGAGGAACACCTTCCTCGATAAGAGGGAGTGTTGAAATTTGGTTACCGAAAGACAGGTGGTTCCCTAAGGCTTTGATCTTTGGCCTAGGGAAAAGTGTCCAAAAGAATTTAATTTTTCTCCTAAAGTGACTTTATAAAGTTATAAAGTCAAATCTAATTTAAAAGTGCCTTTAAGTGATAAAGTTACTGAGTCTAATTTTAAAGTGACTTTAATAAAGTCAATGTGAAATTAGAAAGTGAAAAGTGACTTTGGAAATAAATGACTAAGTGGGTTTTTATTAAAGTGGGGTGAATTAAAAAATAGAAAGTGAGATTTCAATGAGCATTTAATCTCAGCCCTAAATCTAAAGCTATCTCAGCCATTGGATTTAGGGATTCCCCAAAAGTCACTTAGGGTTAGATTAAAGGAGGAAAAGGAGGAAAAAGGTCATTCATTCTTTCATGAGCAGATTGAGAGAGGAGAGAAACCTGAAGAGAAATTTTTGGGCAAAGGGAGAGCAGCAAAGTTCACACAGCAAATCCGTACAATAGGAGGGCACACTTCCCAAGGCAGAAAATCCATACAACAGCATTGATTGGCACGGTTATCGAGGCAAAAAATTCGTACAACAATTTGCATGCATTTCGAGGAAAGGACAACGTTGTTTTTGAAGAGCAGAATTAGCAATTAAGGGCATGGTTTTTGAGGCAAATTTTCTGGGCACGGAAATCGAGGAAGGGACTATTGTTTTGTCCGTACAATTCCGTACAAGCAGTTTTTGGGACATTTTTCGAGGCAATAAGTACAACATTTATTGCTGTAATTTTTCCTGTAATTTTCTGTTTGCCGTTTGGCACGATTTTCAAGGTGGAAGGTGGCATGAAAATCGAGATAAGTGGTTTTTAGTGTTTGCTGTAATTTTTACTGTGTATTGTTGTTCACTGTAAAAGCATTTATCATAAATAAGAAGAAGCTTTCGAACTAGTTTTCCCCAAGAGTTGTAGGGAGTTTTTCCAGGGTCATGCTGACCAAAAATCAGCGTGTCTATTTTCTGTGTGTGGCTGATTTATTTTTTCTGAATTTTATTTCTGCATTTCAGCACTGTGAAATTTCTAGAATCTGTGTTTTCAGAATATATTTATTTTTCCAGCTTGTTGAATGTATGGCTATGGGAATGGGCATTTAACTTTATGGGAGAGATAAGGAGAAACTGAAAACCAGGGTTGGGTCATCAAATTTCTACAAAATACTGATTCACCGCCCCCCCCCTCCCCCAAGTATTTCCAACAATCGGTATCAGAGCCAGTATCTTCACTCAAAGCCTAACAGCTTGAAGGTTGATCATTAGAACACAAATGGCAAAGCCAAGGAAGAAAGTCTCCAATCCTCCTAAAGATGTGTCTTCCTCAACCATCGAAATTCAAGTCAATCAAATTGCTAAGGCTCCATTGTTCAATGGAAATTTTTATATATGGGAGGCAAGAATGAGGAATTTCTTGAAGAGTCAAGGAATTGAAGTTTGGAAATTAGTGATTACTGATGACACGAAGGACGAAGAATCCAAGGAGTACAACACAAGAGCAATGAAGGCAATTTTTAATGGGTTACCAAATTCTGTGAAAACCAATTTTGTAAAATGTTCGTCAGCAAAAGTCATATCGGACAAACTTCATGATCTTCACTCAAAAGGAGCGTTGACAATGATCTCTAGTCAAGAAGATGATGGAAACCAAGAAAGAAGTCCAGAATCCATCAAGGAAGATGAAGATAAGAGAGATGACAACAAGGCTAAAGAAGACCTAGAAGATGAAGAGAACAAAGAAGACTTTGAAAAATATCTCCTGAATAAACTTATGGCTTCCATGGAAGAGATTAACAGTTTGAAAAAGGAAAATGAGGAACTTAAGAAGAAAGCGCAAGATGTTAACCAAGACAAGACAAGGAAGGAAGTTGACTTTGTCAAGCTTCAAGTACAAGAAAGAGATGAGGAGCTCGCCAAACTTAAAGAGGAATTTCATCAAAACAAAAGAAAGCATCATGAAGAAGTCATATCTATGACAAATCAATTCGATAAGGCGAAGAAAATGGAAGAAACTTTGTCAAGCCACCTTGAACAAAGACTTAAAAGCTTGAACAATCTTGAAGCAAGGATTGGTCAATTCAAGGAAGAGGTCTCCTCTCTTAAATCTCAACTAGAAGAAAAGGATGAAGAAATCTTCAAACTAAAATCAGACATCAATCTTCTCAAGGCCGAAACATGTGAAGCTACAAGAATAAAAGAAGAAATGGAGAGCAGTCTAGCAAAGGAGAATGAAGAAATCTTCATAATGAAATCAAATATCATATCGCTTAAAATCGAAGAACACAAAGCAACAAGGATGATGGAAGAAATGAAGAAGCAACTAGTCATGAAAGATGAAGATTGTGAAAAATTGAAAGGAGAAATTGTCTCTTTAAAAAGGAAGTTGACTTACTGAATAAAAACTTGAAGAGTTCTCAAACCCTAGATGACATCCTAAGTCATCAAAGATCCCCCCTTGATAAATTAGGTCGTGGCTATGCAGGTGAACCCTCAAGCAAGAATGATAATGCTTCAAACAACAAAGATGCGAGGAAGCCAGGAAGAAATGACACTCCCAGTTCCATCAAAGGTAAGAGTCAAGATGACATTAATAGAAACCCTACTCTAAGGAGATTTACAGATTGATGTCAAGAATACAAAAGGAAATGAATACCATCAAAGAATTCCAAGGCAAAAAGACTTTAGAAGTACTTCAAGGAACTCTTCATCTCCCAGGTACCAAAGTATATTTCTTGGTTATTGTTATTCTTGTACAAACTTTGGGTACATGGAAAAAGATTGTAGGGCATATCAAAAAGACCAATATAATGGTCTCCGTCAATCTCCTAGAAGCAATTTTGCAAGAAGAAATCATGATTTCTTATTCATGAACAATAAAGTGCTTCAATCGCCATAACATTGGACATATAGCACGTGATTGTAACTTGACTTGGGCCCCTGCACAAGCTAGAACCATGCCAAAGAAGAAAGTTACATGTAATATCCCTATTTCAGGAACTAGAACACCCAAACAATAATAGTGCAGCAAACTGTAGTATCCCAAAAATGGAATTCTCAGCAGATCATGACTCAAAACGCATTCCTCAGGAAAGTATGCTTCATCCAACATAAAAAGTGTTTATAAACACTCATAAACCCACTCCAAATACTGCAGCAACCTTTACTCAACTTTTAGGGGCAAAAAGGTGGGGAAAAGTGAGGATTTTGGCCCTAAAATGAGTGTATAAGAAAATCTGCGTAAAATGACGACTCAAGGTTCTGGGATATATTATATTAGGTCAATAGGGACTTCCATGTCGAATTTCAGCTCAAACAAAGGCGTTTTTCTAGGTTAAACAGTTCCTCCTTCCCGACTAGTCAAGAAAAACCCTGATTTCCCAAGACTTTGAGTATGCAGAATTTTACTGAAGCAAGGGCAGCGTTTTCTCTGAAGGAATAAGATGTAAAACAGTATGGATGATCAGAGAATGGGTTTGGGAACACGGCACAGGCATTCAGCAAGGCTAAACAACAGTTCACATAGAAAACCCCCTCAAGATTGAGGTGCCGCAAGATAAGAGGATAATCTAGAAACCCTTTCAGCGTTTTATCCAGGAGATGTGAGACAAGAAGATGAATATATATATAGGCAAGAATAGTAGCAGCAAAGAGTGTACAAGTCTTAAGGAAATAACCTCTCAAGAAAAGCAATCCAAGCCTCCACAACACATGTACATGAATATGAAAGAACACTGCTATTTCTGCATAAAACCAGCTATGAAAGAAAACGCAGTCTATGAAAGAATGCTGCTCCAAAAGATGTCAATACATGGATATGGCAAGATATGGCCCAAATACACTGGGGGAGCAAAGCTCTAACCCTTATAAACAAAAATATCTCAATCCTCCAAGGGATTGGCTGAAATACACAATACGACAAAAATGCCGGAGTTGCTAGGCAGCTACTGCAACTCCAAACTGAAACCAAGTAGAGAAGGCTGAAAATGATGAGCAACTGAAGTAGACCTCCTCCAATAGATCTCCAAAGTGGAAGGCTGATCCTTACACTTGAGATCTTCCCCTCAAATCAACCGGCAAACCCTCACAGCAGCGACACCATAAAAATAACGCAGATACTAAAAGGGACTGCGCAGTAGGGGTAGAATAACTGTTGGCCTGATGCCAAGTTCTGCAAATCAGCTCCAAAATCTCCCAATATAATCCTCCGAAGGAAAGAAGGACTCTCCCTCTGAAAAACAAGAGAAGGAAGTGGTGTCGTAAAGTCACCACGGCAACACCCTACAACACAGTATTATGCTGCTGCAGCAATAACGCTGTCCTGGAGGATGATGCTAAGAAAATAACCTTGCCCGAGTAGGCACTCTAAGTCCCCCGGGGCTAAGGGTGAGATCTTCGCACGGAGACACTCGGTTGCACTAAACACTGCAGCAGACGGGCTAAACAGCCAGCGTGCCAAAGAAGACAATATGTCTCACTCAACCATCCATAATCCAAGCATCCAAGCATGAATCAAATGAGGAGGCTCCTCCATATTTTATAGCATTGGTTTCCCTCCAAAACCTAACGTAGTCTCTCTCTCTCCTCCACATCCTCATCCTTATCCACATTCTCATCCTTGTCTGCGCAGAAGCTTGGAGAAACTTCTAGAGTGTACATAGGCCCTCTCCTCCACGTGGTGTTGGGTCCCCCCTTGACTCCCACTTAAGTCACAACGTTGTGCTACTAGGTGGATGTCTTATTTCACTTAAGTGAGTTTAGACCCTCTTTACTCACTTTTTATTTATTTACAAACTATAGGCGACAAACTAAACAAAATAGAATATTCCAATTTGCTGTCGCAAATTAGGAATATTACAGTCCCCCTCGGCAAAATGTTGCTTGCCCTCAAGCAACTGCCTAAACAAGTCTCCTCCTAGCGGATGCTCTCCACCGATACTACAAAATATGCCTGGGTCCCAAATGCGCCACTAAATCTTCCTTGTCCTCTGCATCATCCTGATATGAAGGGATCTCTCAATGCCAGGATCCCAAACTGATCTCTCCTGGTACCATCCAACCAACGAAGACCATGACTCCTGCTGTGCTGTATCTGTCACGGTGTAGGCTATCCCATCGACTGTGTACCAACTCATCACTGCTCTCCATTCAAGGCATGGAGTCTGGAATGGAATGAGGAACATCCCCTCCATGTGGATCATCCATCTCCAAGCAATCATCCAAACAAAATGAGCCACCTCCCAACAAGGCAACTCCTGAAAATATCCTTCCACCTCGAGCTCTGGTAATGAAGGTGGGCTGAAAATCTGATCTTGGCAAGCATAATAGCTTACCCCATGCTGTCCTTCTTTCCACTCATGACAAGTGTAGAGTGTATGTTGATCCTGGGCTGCAAAATCATTGCCCTCCAATGGCAAAGTGAAGAACAATCCTCCAAAGAAGGTTCCTCCAACAATGAAGAACAAGCTGGCCCAAAACAAACCATCCATGAAGACTAAGACATGGTCATCATGGAACATCCAAATGAGAGGTTTGCTGAAGGTTTTACATGATGATACATGATGCAAACAATCTCTCACAAGGATACAACGCAGTCTCATCCACTGCAACTTCAGAAAATTACATGGCAAGCAGTGTATAAGATCCATCACATCTACTAATGGATAGTAAATGGCTGAATATGACAACAACATAAGACCAAACACTTGCCCATGGCTGTACAATGGATGAATATCAATCTCATGTCCCACCTCAAAAGAGAACACATATGTAGTAGTGGTGGCCACGCCTCCTCCCATGCTCCCATTAGAACATGTAGTGCAGAAAATGTGAGAATTCTTCCCACTCAAAGACACATCCAGCTCATGTGTCTCCCTCATAATCAAGCCTCCCATACAAATCTGATCTATATCAGCAAATGGAGACATGATCAGCACCAAAATGAAGGAAACGCTGAAGGTTACAAGTGATGCAAAGAGGTACCAACAGCTTCCCCAACAAGTACAGCGCAATTTTACAAATTGTTGCTTGATAAGAGTACATGGCAAAATGTTTATGTTAACCATGCATGTCTTCATATGATACATGATATAGTGTAGCAAATGAACATACATGTGGTGATAAAACATTTGCCCAAGGCTACAAAAGAGATGGCTGCCTCCATCATGCAGATTGGCCCAATACAATTCATGGAGCAATTTGACAAGCTTGCCCTCTTGTGAAGCAATGCACTGCATAGAAATGGCAAGAGTGTGCAAATCAATGAATGTATAAACAAGCTCCTCACCATATGCTGGAAGTAAGATGGTACATGGGTCCATAAATGAGTCCTCCATAGTGTTTTGGCATGCTATGAAGAAGAATGAACCATGTGCTACAAGAAGATAATCCTCCTCATGCTTGGAAATCCAAGTCAAGAAGAATATGCCATAAATGTCTCTATCATCATTACCACCTCTTTGTGCAACAAATATGAAGTGATCCTGGGACCAGTGGGTTATCGATCCACCATATCTCTGCTGGGCATACTTCATCCATAAGGCTCTGCTCCAAAGTGACAGTGCTGTGAGCTCATGCAAATAAGCTCCTGTCAATACAAAGCTCTGTTCTTTGACATATTCCTTGTCAAAGACTCCTCTAATAATGCTGTAACAAATGTGGAATACTTCCCAAGATGGAAGTGCTTCCAAGCCATCATCAAAGATCAAGGAGATAATGCCATCTCCTCCTCCTGCAACATAATACAAAGTGTGAGAGCAAATCTACCCTTGCTCTCCCAAGCAAAGCAACAAGACATTTTGCTGCCTCCCCATACCTCCATCATACCAATCATGTGATGAAGACATAATGAATGATATGAGTATCATATCAACACCATGCATCCATACTCTATGTTGCTCAATGATGCAAGTATCCTGCCATCTTTCCTTCATCCTCCGACTCTTAGGAAGAGTGTTTGCCAAGTGATGGCCAAACTCTTTCAAGAGTAACCAGCGCAGCAAAGCCTCCTGCTGCCCGGTATCATAGATCTACAGGTACAAATGATGCCCAAACTCCCTCAAGAGTAACCAGCGCAGCCAAGCCTCTTGATGCCCGGTATCATAGATCTGCAAGTATCCTCCTAGCTCCTTGCTCATCAACCACATCCACTCAATCACTTGTGGATGCCTCCTTCTTCTCCTCATCCTGGTACTCCTCCCATGAGGGCTACCATCCTCCCAAATCAAATTTCTGATTTTGCAATTCATGGGATTTTGAAATATAAACTTCTCAAGGATCAATGATACCCTATCAAGAATCAAATAGGTGGTAGGCAAAAACCTCCCATCATGATGTGTATGGCTCAAGGGATGTCCAACACAAGCATGAGAGATGTTATGCATCCTAAGATGTCCTCCATCTTCTATCTGCTCTTGTGAGAAGGGAAGAAAGTCATTGTACCCCATGGTGTTTCGAAGTGCATCTCTAGTGAGATCTCTCCTTGAGACCTCCCCTTCATCCATGTTGCACAGCGCAGTGCAACCAAGCTGCTCTCGATCTGCATTTGGAACTTCTTGTAGAGTTGCAAGATTCCCATCCTCAAAAGTGTTGGCTGCCCCAACTGTTGATGCATGTGGCTGCTCCTCCATGAGTGTGACAGCATTTTCACAAGCCTCCTCAAGAGGTGATGTGATCTTTTCTTCTTGATGAGAATTGGAAGCGCATGGTACTTCCTCTTCTTTTTCTTCAATCTTCTTGACCTCCTCAACAGTGGATGCATCTTTTCTGGATCTGAAAAGAGATGAGAATAAACTCTCCTTCTTCACCGTTCCGATCTTCTTGGGCTTAGATTCACAGGGACTAGTGGATCCCTCATGCATGGGAAGAGGTGACCTTCCAGTAGTACGCTGCAAATCTGAACTCTGCATGCTAGAAAATCCTCTGTTACCCTTGTACCTTCCTCCTTCATCCTGCCTGAGCTGACAGTAATCTTTGAAGGGCAAAGCTGCTTTGAAGTCTTCCCCCTTGGACTGCCATTCTCGGAAATAATCTCCAAAGGGTATATGACCATGCTGATGTGAGATCCTCATATGTTCCATAGATAACTAGCTCCACAGGTTGAGCCAGAACTTGGCTCTGATACCACTGTAATATCCCTATTTCAGGAGCTAGAACACCCAAACAATAATAGTGCAGCAAACTGTAGTATCCCAAAAATGGAATTCTCAGCAGATCATGACTCAAAACGCATTCCTCAGGAAAGTATGCTTCATCCAACATAAAAAGTGTTTATAAACACTCATAAACCCACTCCAAATACTGCAGCAACCTTTACTCAACTTTTAGGGGCAAAAAGGTGGGGAAAAGTGAGGATTTTGGCCCTAAAATGAGTGTATAAGAAAATCTGCGTAAAATGACGGCTCAAGGTTCTGGGATATACTATATTAGGTCAATAGGGACTTCCATGTCAAATTTCAGCTCAAACAAAGGCGTTTTGCTAGGTTAAACAGTTCCTCCTTCCCGACTAGTCAAGAAAAACCCTGATTTCCCAAGACTTTGAGTATGCAGAATTTTACTGAAGCAAGGGCAGCGTTTTTCCTGAAGGAATAAGATGTAAAACAGTATGGATGATCAGAGAATGGGTTTGGGAACACGGCATAGGCATTCAGGAAGGTTAAACAGCAGTTTACATAGAAAACCCCCTCAAAATTGAGGTGCCGCAAGATAAGAGGATAATCCAGAAACCCTTTCAGCGTTTTATCCAGGAGATGTGAGACAAGAAGATGAATATATATATAGGCAAGAATAGTAGCAGCAAAGAGTGTACAAGTCTTGAGGAAATAACCTCTCAAGAAAAGCAATCCAAGCCTCCACAACACATGTACATGAATATGAAAGAACACTGCTATTTCTGCATAAAACCAGCTATGAAAGAAAACGCAGTCTATGAAAGAATGCTGCTCCAAAAGATGTCAATACATGGATATGGCAAGATATGGCCCAAATACACTGGGGGAGCAAATCTCTAACCCTTATAAGCAAAAATATCTCAATCCTCCAAGGGATTGGCTGAAATACACAATACGACAAAAATGCCGGAATTGTTGGGCAGCTACTGCAACTCCAAATTGAAACCAAGTAGAGAAGGCTGAAAATGATGAGCAACTGAAGTAGACCTCCTCCAATAGATCTCCAAAGTGGAAGGCTGATCCTTACACTTGAGATCTTCCCCTCAAATCAACCGACAAACCCTCACAGCAGCTACACCATAAAAATAACGCAGCTACTAAAAGGGACTGCGCAGTAGGGGTAGAATAACTGTTGGCCTGATGCCAAGTTCTGCAAATCAGCTCCAAAATCTCCCAATATAATCCTCCAAAGGAAAGAAGGACTCTCCCTCTGAAAAACAAGAGAAGGAAGTGGTGTCGTAAAGTCACCACGGCAACACCCCTACAAACAAGCATTACGCGCCGCAAACATAACGCTCGTCCGGAGGATGATGCTAAGAAATAACCCCGGTTCCAGTAGGCACTCAAGTCCCCCGGGCTAAGGGTGAGATCTCCGACGGAGACACTCAAGAAGATCAAATGAGTGGCAAAGAAACGCTTCCAAACAAAGCTCTGATGCCAAAAGAAGATAATATGTCTCACTCAAATAACCATAATCCAAGATCTAAGATGAATCAAATGAGGAGGCTCCTCCATATTTTATAGCGTTGGTTTCCCTCCAAAACCCAACGTAGTCTCTCTCTCTCCTCCACATCCTCATCCTTATCCACATTCTCATCCTTGTCTGCACAGAAGCTTGGAGAAACTTCTAGAGTGTACATAGGCCCTCTCCTCCACGTGGTGTTGAGTCCCCCCTTGACTCCCACTTAAGTCACAACGTTGTGCTACTAGGTGGATGTCTTATTTCACTTAAGTGAGTTTAGACCCTCTTTACTCACTTTTTATTTATTTACAAACTATAGGCGACGAACTAAACAAAATAGAATATTCCAATTTGCTGTCGCAAATTAGGAATATTACATTACATAAGTATGGAGAAGGAAGCAAATTGCCTCCGAAAATCTTTTGAACACTCCAGCCAACAACACATGTTGTTGACTTGATAAAGTCATTCTTGATATTCCAAGTGATTGATAATGAAACTCTGCCAAAATGAGACCATGCATACATTTAGGGGGAGTTTGTGATTCTTGAGCTTTCTTAAAGAGGCTATCCATGAAAGGGCCCTATGAAATCCTTGATGAGTCATACATGGACAATAATCTTTTGATAGATCATCTCTCGGAAGCAACTCCATTGAAGAAAATAATCCCTTCTCATTCAATGGACCATTGTTGAAGATGTCTTCCATTCGATCACAAAGCAAGCAATATTTCTTGAGCTAGAGGTGTTTATACAGGCAGGGGGAGTTGGTTCATCACATGAAGAAATACAATCTATCATGGACCACATTGCCAAAAGGAAGAGCACCATGACAGGGGGAGTAACATTTCTATGAAGAATTACCATTGATGAAGAAAAGAAGCAACTTGACAGGGGGAGTACTTAAGCACCCTGTTTGCCATTGATGTCAAAGGGGGAGAAAATGTTGGAAGGGAAATAATATTGCCATCAATGACAAAGGGGGAGATTGTTAATCAAGGTTGTCATTGATGTCAATATGGTATTGACCGAGATGTCAATATTGTTGAGATGCCTAGTACCAAATGATGATGTCATGACTCTTGCTTGACAAGGATGCCATCAATGAAAAGGTCAACCCATGAAGATGTCAAACCACTAATGAAGCAGTCCTAAGAAGTCCTTGAACTAGCTATAATGTTGCATTTGCCTTGATTATTTAGACCTTAACCCTTGATGACATATGGAGTCATGCACTTGATGATGTCATACACTAAATGAATGACCACAATTGATGATGGCACTTGATGAAGGTTGAAAGACTAGATGATAACGTGGAAGATATCATTTGATGGTTGGAAGACTATTTTGAAGTTCTCCTAATGATGCTGTGCTATGACATATTACTGCACTTTTATTGAATACATGATGCTGGATACTATCATGATGACACTATGATCCTATGATTGATAAGCCAACCAAAGGAGAAGCCAAGTAGTGGATAAGGCATGCTATCCTATTCACCTCACCTTTTTAAAAATTAAGGATAGTCCATGAAAATGTAATGCCGAATAGAAATAGATAGTAATATAAAGCCACATAAACAAGCATTTACAGCAAATAGAGAGACATCACATAAACAATGCAAATATGGAGAAACTCTGAGCCATTTTATTATGTAACTGAAAGATACGATGAGTACAAAGGTGATCAGAATGATGGCACCTTGGCTTGCACAAGGCAAGCTGGAAATACTCTCAGAAATGCTCAAGGAATGGTTGCTCTGTCAAGGACTGCATAATCTTCAAAGCTGTTGCTGCTATTGTCGGACTACTGCTACTGTTGGATTGGGATGGCTTTTTGGGGCTGTTCCCCTACTCAGAAAAATATGAAACTCTGGGAATGAGCTCTCCTCCAAATACCCAGAAAAGCCCAGAAAGGAATTTCGAAATGGGTGACCCCGGAAATTGACCTCCCTTAAGGAATAACGCTATCCCAGTGAAACACGCTGGCCCTGAATGATCCTCTGTAAATAATGGCATCCTCTTGTACCAAAATGATGAAATAGTGAAGGGTTGATCCCTTCACACTATCTCGGGTTGAATCCCCTGATAAATCCTCACTCCTGGAACTGCCCCTACCACAAACTACGTAATCTCTCCCAGAGACTGCGCTGCCCAAGCAAATACGTAATTCCTGGTTGAAGATGCTATGGCTCCCTCCTAGCAAACAATGAATAGAACCCCTCACCCGAGCAGGCACTCAAAGTCCCCGAGGGCTGAGGTTGGGATCTCCGCTCGAAGACACCCGATGTGCTAAACAGACCTTGCAAACTTTGCTCAACAGCAAAAGTGTGCTCAATGTCAAAAGACAGAAATCATAGACGCATAATAGAATGAGAGAATGAGGAGCCTCTTCCCCTTTTTATGCTTTGAGAGCCTTGCTCTCACCCGGGCCCCACCAAATTGCGCTGTCCCTCTTGGCCCACGCTGTCCCTCTCTCACTGCGCTATCATGGGCCCACGCTACCCATGCTGCCACTTCGTCATCCTAGGCCCCATGCTACCAAATAATTATACGCTCAAGTGACTTTAGGGAATGTTTATGTCCTAAGTGTAGGTTGTTTGTCTCATCACTCACTTTATTAACTGAATTAACTTTAGAAAAGCAAAACTAGCCAAAATTAATATTACCAATTAGTTTTTTCTAATTGGGAATATTACTGAGCCAATAATTTTTTCACCTTAAGGCATATTTTTCTCAATGGGACCTAGACCATCTTAAAATTGATTTTTCCTCACTACACACCCCGAAACTCCCAGCGGTTTGTGAGAAAATGAATTTTCAAGTTTAAAAATAATATTTTTTAAGGGTAGCTGACCTACACTCAGACATTCATGTCGGCCTCCCTCCAAGAGACGTGCCTCTTTATTAAAGATTGAAATCCTGTAAAAATACGACATCCAGCACCTCATTTCAACCATAAATTCGGTCAAAAATTCAGAGATTGAGCACAGAATTAAGAAGGAGGCCGAGAAGGACTTTGGCATCACGTTTTGGGCTAAATATTTGTGATTGGGTTACCTCGGATCTGAGTGGACAGCAACTTGAAGCAGAAATTTGGTGGTTTCAGGAATATAAACTCAGTGGAATAGTGTTAAAAAATTCAGTCCCACCTGTAATGAAAAGGCTGCAATCTGAATTGCATCTGAAGGGATTTTCACGAGGTTTATTGTCATTTTTTGATCTTGGTATCTCTGTTTGGAGGGGCCGCTACAGCAATAATGATTAAGGTTTATGAAAGTCTCTTGTGAGGCATTTCTTGTCTCTATATCATTATTTTTGCAGGAAACTACTACAGTTGTAAGGGACGAAGGTTGAGGGAGTTTTTAAGGTTATTCTTAAGACCTTGCAACAGCCATATCACTGCAGTTCTATCTCTCTTGGAGGAAGTTGCTACATCAATCTAGATTGCCCTTTTGTCACACCTTTTCACTCAATATGCAATGTTGAAAAAGACGTAAAGACTTGAAGCTTTTAAGTAGACTATGATGGCATTAGAAAGCAGCCCAAAAGAGCAGTCCTTTTGACATTAATTGGAGAAGCCAAGTGAAAGTTTTGAAGAACATTTTTGAGGACAAATAATGAAGTGACAAAACTGTTTGGGCAGCCCTTGATAGCATTTTTTAAACACCATTGAAATCATTCCTGAATATTGAAGAGGACACCCTTTGAAGACCTTGTTGAAGAAAGCTTGAAAAATTGATCAGAGAGACCTTTGTGACACCTTTGGAACAACA
>CM076571.1:169072518-169173727 GCA_034641835.2 Pinus albicaulis
GCTGGAAAAGGGCCACAAATCCCTCTGCAAAACTCTCCAACTGAATAGACAATCCCTCCAAGCTGAAATACGCCGAGGACTCCACGAAAATCCCCCACAATAGAGCTGCACTAACACCAACTGCGTCCTCCCTCCTGGACTGCGCAGTCACTCTATGAGACCTAGCTTCTCTGCAAAACGTCCACCAAAATCTCCTGCAAATCAACTGCTGAAACTGAAGGAATACCTTGCCCGAGCAGGCACTCGAAGTCCCCCGGGGCCAAGGGCGAGATCTCCGACCGGAGACACTCAGTTCGCACTAAACAGTGTTGCAGACCGACTAAACAACCGGCGTGCTCAAGTAGACAGAAGTCTAGCTCTCAATATCATCAACATATCAATAATGCCAAATGGAGTGAAACCCCCACCTTTTATAGCGCTAGCTCCCTCAAAACCCTAACTGCGTCCTTGAGCTCCTCCTATGCCTGCGCAGTTGCCTTTGGAGCCTACGTGAGGCCTCTCTCATGTAACGTGTGGACCCCCAAGGCTTTCCCCTTTAAGTTACAACGTTCCTCTACTAGGAAGCACTTTATTTTATTAAAGTGAGTTGACCCCCTCTTTCTCACTTTTATTTATTAATTTAACTATAGGCGGCAAAAATATACAAAAATGAAATATTCCAATTAGCGGTGCTAATTAGGAATATTACAGTCTCCCCCGGCAGAACGTTGCTTTTCCTCAAGCAACTGAAGTGATGGATGCTGCAATATCTTCTCATCCTCCCAAGTGGCATCCTCATCCGGCAAGTTCTTCCACCTCACCAAGAACTCTCGGATCGTCCTGCTCCGCAGCTGCCTCTCCCTAGTATCAATAATAGCCTCCGGCTGCAACACTAGATGCCCCTCATCATCTGTGGGTGGTAGCTCCTCTGTGACTATCACCTACTGGCCCAATGCCTTTTTCAGGCATGATACATGAAAAATGTTATGAATCTTGCTGCCTTGGGGCAACTCCAACTCATATGCAACCTGCCCAATCCTGCGTATCACCCTGTATGGCCCATAAAAGCGGGGCTTAAGCTTCTCAGCCCCCTTCTGCTTAATCGAAGACTGTCGTTATGGCTGTAGTCGCAGGTAGACCAAGTCTCCTACCTCAAAGTGTCTCTCCACCCGACCCTTATCGGCATACAACTTCTGCTGATTCTGGGCTGTGGCTATGTTATCCTTGAGAGCTCGGAGGATATCTTGGCTCTCTTGGATCCATATCTTGGCTCTCGGAGCCCTACTAGCACCAAACATCATGTCCACAAAAGATAAGGGATGATATCCATATAAAGCATAGAAAGGCGACATACCAATGGACATGTGATGCGTCGTGTTGTAGCAGTACTCTCCTAGATGCAGCCACTTCAGCCATGCCCTCTGCTGCCCACTGACATAGTTATGCAAGTAGCCCTCCAGCCACTTGTTAACTATCTCTGTCTGCCCGTCCGTCTGGGGGTGATAACTAGTGCTCGGTGTCAACTCCGTCCCCACTAGCCGGAAGAGCTCCTGCCAGAATCCGCCCATGAAGCGGCTGTCCCTGTCGCTGACGATGGTCTTGGGTAGACCATGTAACCTGAAAATCTTCCTGAAGAACAGCTCAGCCACCTGCGCTGCTGTGTGGTGTGCGGATATGGCAAAAAAATGAGCATACTTCGTCAGTCGGTCAACGACGACAAAGATGCAGTCCTTGCCCTGCACCATGGGCAACCCTGTGATGAAGTCCATCGATATGCTCTCCCATTTCCCCTCGGGAATGGGAAGAGGCTGCAACAACCCTGCAGGATGGCTCATCTCTCCCTTGTTTCTCTGGCAAACATCGCACTCCCTAACATGCTGGAGTACGTCCTCCTTGAGGCCCTTCCATGAGAACCTCTCCCGAATAGCCCTGTAAGTCTTGGTGAACCCCTGATGGCCCGCCAATGGAGAATCGTGTGAAGCCTGGAGTATCTTCTTCTTGAGCTAAGATCCCTCAGTGAAAAAGATCCTGTCCCTGTAATAGATGATCTCGTCGACCACCCTGTACCTGTCATCTGCTACCTGCCCATCCAACACCTCACACGCAAACCTGTCCTTGGAGTACTCTACCAGCAGTCGAGCCCTCCAATCAGCGTCCAAGCTCATAAGAGATAACGTGGCCGGTCTACGAGAAAGGGCATCAGCTACCACGTTATTCTTGCCTTTGACGCACTCTATGTCAAAGTCATAGGCTTGGATCTTACTGATCCACTTCTGCTGTCTTTCCTGCAACTGCTTCTGCTCTAGAAAATACCTCAGGCTGTTGTGATCTGATCTCACCCTGAATCTGCTGCCCACTAAATACTGCCGGTATTTGGCCAATGCATGCATGATGGCCAACATCTCCTTGTCGTATATGGAATACAACCTCTCATGCGGAAGGAGCTTCCGGCTCTCAAAAGCTATAGGGTGACCGCCCTGCATCAATATCGCACCAATCCCCTCTCCTGACGCATCACACTCGAGGACAAATGGCTGCGTGAAATCCGGCAATGCAAGCACAGGGCAGCTGCTCATCACCTCCTTGAGCTTATCAAAAGCTCGCTGTGCTGTGTCCGACCAACTGAATGCCCCCTTCCTCGTCAAGTCTGTGAGGGGTGCAGCAAGCTGTGAGAAGCCCTTGACAAACTTCCTGTAGTATGTGCAAATGCCAATAAATCCCCGAAGCTCAGTCACATTCCTCGGCTCTGGCCAATCTCTGATGGCCCTGATCTTCTCCTCGTGGACTCTCACCCCGTCCACTCCTATAATGTGCCCCAAGTACAGCATCTTCGTCAAGCCGAACTCACACTTGGAGAGCTTGGCATAGAACTGCTGCTCCTCCAAGATGCGCAAAACTGTCTCAATGTGTTGGAGATGCTCCTCCCAAGTCCTGCTATATATAAGTATGTCATCGAAGAAGACCAGCACAAACTTCCTCAGATGACCCCTGAAAATGTGGTTCATGCACGACTGAAAGGTAGCGGGTGCATTGGTCAGCCCGAAAGGCATGACCAGAAACTCGAAGTGCCCATAATGGCACCTGAAAGCGGTCTTGGGAATGTCCTGTTCCCTCACACGTATCTGATGGTACCCGGATCTCAAGTCAATCTTTGAGAAGAACCGTGCTCCTCTCAACTCATCCATCAGCTCATCGATCCTGGGAATGGGGTACCTGTTCTTCAAGGTCTTCTTATTCAGAGCCCTGTAGTCAATGCACATTCGCAATGTGCCATCCTTCTTCTTCACCAGCACTACAGAAGAAGCAAAGGGACTCGTGCTCGGTCGAATGTGACCAAGGGCCAGCAACTCCTGAATAGCACGCTCTATCTCGTCCCGATAGGCCTTGGGATGCCTATACGGTGTGGTGATCACTGCCTGTATCCCCTACTCAAGCTCGATAGTATGCTCAAACCCCCGATCCGGTGGCTGCCCTGGTGGAATATCCCCAAATACTGTTGCATACCTGTCGAGAATAGACTGTAGCTCGGGATGCACTGTCTGACCTGTATCCACCGCCTCTGAAGCTCGCAACTCTACAGCCCACTCTATGTCTCCCTTGCGGAAGGTCGCCTCCATCCTGTGTGCTGACACTGTCTGAGGTGGGTATGTGTGCTGCCCCCGTATCTTCTCATGCCTCCCTATCTTGGGATCATCCCACTCCATCTCTAGGGCCTTCCAATCTATCGTGACCTTCCCCAGAGTAATGAGCCACTGAACACCCAATATCAGGTTGGTGTCCGGAATATCTACCACAAAGAAGTGATCTGTCAATGTATAAGTGCCCATCGTCACTGATAACTCTGGAACATACCGAGCACATGCCATGGTCTGATCTCCTGGGACCAAGACGGAAAATCCATCAAAACCCTCTGTCTGTATGCCTCTCCGCTCAACCATCTGGGCATCAATAAAGTTGTGGGTGGCCCCACTATCAACTAAGACTGAAACCCGCTGCCCGCACACTGTCCCTCGTACGCGCAGCGTCAAGTACTTGGGAACTCCCCGCAATGCGGCTAGAGCTCCTCCAGTGGGTGCAAATGATGCCCCACCTGCTGTGGGTGGTGGAGGTGGTAAGGTACCCTGCGCTGCATAACAATCTCCTGCCTCCACGTCATCCCCCTCATCCTCTTCCCCACTGCTCTCGGAGAAGACCTCAATGAAATGTGCTTTCCCTGCAGCACACCTATGTCCTGGTGCCCATGGCTCCTGGCAAGTGAAGCACAACCGCTTCCTCCTCAGCCCTCTCCTGGCCTCATCATCAAATTGCCCTCGCCCAGGATTCGCCTTGGGAGGCGGGATCCTCGTGTCCTTCC
Source organism: Pinus albicaulis (assembly GCA_034641835.2). NCBI lineage: Eukaryota > Viridiplantae > Streptophyta > Pinopsida > Pinales > Pinaceae > Pinus > Pinus albicaulis. Next base: position 169,076,852 of record CM076571.1, read on the forward strand.
CCTTAGGCTGGAAGGCCTGTCTCTGGGGATAAGGTGTCCGAGTCCTGGGTAAGACATCTTGTAAATCCCGAGTCCTGCTGATGGCATCCTGAAGGGTAGCTGGTCTAGTCGACCGGACTAGGCCACGAAGTGGCTCTGACAACCCCTCCACAAACATGTAAACCATCCGAGCCGCAGATAAATCAGGTACCATCACCGAAACCCTCAAGAAATCTGAAATGTAAGTCTCTGCGCTCCCAGTCTGTTTGAGCTTTGTCAGCTCAACAAAGTGCTGCTCCGGATCCCTCCTGTCAAAACGCTCTATCACCCTCCTGGTAAACTCGGCATATGTCGTCATTGTAGAATGTCCGAGTGTCGTCATCCCATGAAACCACCAGTCCTGGGCCTCACCATCCAGATGTAATGTTGCCACCTTAATGGCCTCTGACTGCGACATCTGGTTAAGCTGGAAATAGATGTCCAACTTCTCCACCCAAGACTTTGCCGAACTGTTTGATGAGCCATCAAACGTGGGCAAATGAAATCTGCTAGCTGCGCGGTGGTCATCACGATGGTGCCTGTGCCCTCTGTGATGATCACGGGGTCTAATGTCATGCTGGACCTGGACAAAGTCTCTGAATGTGATAGAATCTCGGAACGCCGGCCCGTACGCCTGGTACTCTGCAAAAAAGTCACCCATCTGACCCGGCTCCAGCTCTCGCTGTGCTGCTGCTGCCCCTGCGTCCTCTGCCAGGAAGGTAGGCATGGTGGATCGCGTGGGTGCTGGAATATCCCTCGTGCACCCCTCTGTACTCCTGCCCTTGCGTCCTCTGCCAAGAATGTGGGCATAGTGGATCGCGTGGGTGCATGCGATGCCACGATGGGGATAGCATCATGCACTGGCACGTGGTGGGACATACCCGATCCCTCACCGATCAGAAAACCCCTGGGGGGTTCCCTCTGCCTGACCTCTAATGCCGTGAGTCTCTGTGTCATCTCCTGCATGTGTTGGAGGAGTGTCTCCCATCTCCTCGAACCCTCCTCGTCTGCCATAGGGCCCTGCTGCTCTGCGTCCCTCACAGGCTGCTCCTGCTCTGAATCTGTCTCAGGCGGCTCCTGATCGGAATCCGTCACAGGCTCCCCCTCTCTGTAGGGGTTCTCCCACCTACTCTCAACGTCTCTGTATCCCCTCTGACCAATGTAGGGTTTATCCCCGGGCGTCATAGACTGCTAGCTCCACAGGCTGAGCCAGAACTATGCTTTGATACCACTGTAATATCCCCAACGGGAAATAGACAGTAATACACAGAAATACAAACATGCAACTATATAGGAAAAATGCCGGAACTAGAATATAGAGCAAGTACACATAAAATACCAGAACGCTAAGCCATTTTATTAATCTGAGAATACATATATGGGTACAAGAGATAATCAGAATAAGTGCACCTATCCTTGCACAAGGAAAGTGAAGAACCCTCTCAGAATAGGAAATGGCTACAATAGAGACTGCGTCCTAGCTGCTGGAGAAATCTGCCGTAGAAAGCTGCTGCTGCAATGAACTGGAACTAGGGGCTGATCCCCTCACCGAAATGAGCTAAAAATCGGTAAGCTGCCTGTACTCACTGCTCCGAACAAAACCCAGAAACCATGAAGCAAATGCACCACCTCCGAAAACCACCACTGAAGCCCTCCTCAAGAAAAACGCTGTCTCTCCCAAGCACAGCACAGAGGCTCAAGAAAAATGCTGGAAAAGGGCCACAAATCCCCCTGCAAAACTCTCCAACTGAATCAGCAATCCCTCCAAGCTGAAATACGCTGAGGACTCCACGAAAATCCCCCACAACAGCGCTGCACCAACACCAACTGCGTCCTCCCTCCTGAACTGCGTCCTCCCTCCTGGACTGCGCAGTCACTCTATGAGACCAGCTCCTCTGCAAAACGTCCACCAAAATCTCCTGCAAATCAACTGATGAAACTGAAGGAATACCTTGCCCGAGCAGGCACTCGAAGTCCCCCGGGGCCAAGGGCGAGATCTCCGACCGGAGACACTCAGTTCGCACTAAACAGTGCTGCAGACCGACTAAACCACCGGCGTGCTCAAGTAGACAGAAGTCTAGCTCACAATATCATCAACATATCAATAATGCCAAATGGAGTGAAACCCCCACCTTTTATAGTGCTAGCTCCCCCTCAAACCCTAACTGCGTCCTTGAGCTCCTCCTATGCCTGCGCAGTTGCCTCTAGTGCCTACGTGAGGCCTCTCTCATGTAACGTGTGGACCCCCAAGGAGCTTTAAACTCTATAAACCGACTGAAGACTTCGTGCTTGGTTTTCAGAAAGTAGATCCAGGTTTTCCTGGAATGGTCATCAATAAAGGTGACGAAATACTCAACACCACTAAGAGCTCTAGTGGACATTGGTCTGCAGATATCCGAGTGTATCAAGCCCAATACACTCTTAGCCCTATTGATGCTTCTCTGATATGCTGCCTTGGCATATATTCCCAACACGCACCCTCTGCAGACATCGTCCTGCTTGGTGCCCAGTTTTGGAACTCTCGTGACATTTTTCTTGAGAATCTTTAACGCCCCATGATGAAAATGCCCCATTCTTCTGTGCCATAGTTCATTAAGCATCAGTGCTGCCTATTCGTGCCATTGGGGATTCGAGCTGTAACTTATAAAGTTTGTTGCTCCTTTCTCCAATTTGTGTTTTCTTCTTCCATCTGGGGTGTTTGACGTAAACTCTGTTACCAATGAAGTAAACGTCGTAACCTTTCTTTTGAAGTTGAGACACTGAGAGTAAGTTCATCCCCAACCCGGGCACGTGCAGTACATTAGTGGCCCGAAGCTTATTTCCAACCTCGGTCTGAAATACTATGGTACCTCTTCCACTAGGGGTACATTTTTCTTTATTACCCATGGTAATTATAAAGTTCATCTGCTCTTCTCAGTAGTCGGAAAAACATTCCCGCACTCTCGTCATATGAGCAGAAGCTCCACTGTCAATGTACCAGACTTCAGGAGAAGCAGTGCTTGACACACAAGAAAATTCTTCTTCCAGTCTGGATGCTAGAACAGAAACATCGTGATCCATCTGTTCTTTCACGGTTCTCTTCCTTTATGGAGAATTGCGTGAACCCTCCGAGCTGTCGCAGCAATGTTAGATTTCTGAGCACTTGCCAGTTCTCCGTTCCTGTTACTCATCTTTGGCTCTGATAGCATGTGAAAATTTCAAACTGGAAATCTACAATTACAGTGATAGATTTATTTCTCCTACTTATTACTCCGATTATTTACAAAAATCTGTCTGTAAACTTCGAAATAAATACTACTGCAACCTTCATAATTATATATACAGAGAAGTAAACAGTAAATAACATAAGCATAAGAACCAATCACATGTACACATTTATTATTGGACAATTGTCCCTAGAAAAACCCAATGTGGAAAGATCAATGCAGAAGACGAGGGTTTTATTATTATTCTTCAACAAATGAATCTTTACAAGGAATACACTGGCAGATATAATCAGATAACACTTGAGACAAAATTCTTGGCATCTCCCGAAAATTTCCTGACACCCGAAAGAGCCTCTGACTTCCTTTACGTCTGTCTGTGTGTCTCTCTGCGCAGTCCCTACATTGGACCGCGTCACTTTGCGTAGGATCTGCGTGGGTTCACTGTGCTGCCTTCTGTGGCCCTCTGCATCCCTCTGTCCTTGTGCTCAGTCATTGCTGACTCCCTCTTCTCTTTCTGCTTTTGCAACTCCGCCCTGCAACTCTCCCTCTAAAATCGAATTCTATTCCTTCAGAATCGATCTCCTTTGAGTACTGAGTGTATGTCCGGCTTGCTTTCGAAATGACCCTCAAGCCTTCTTTTATAATCTTCTCGTTGATGAATCAACGACCCAGATTAGAAGTCTAATCAATGGCTAAGATTAAAACTTGACTTGATCTTCATTCTCTAGAAGATTCACACACTGTCTTATTAATACCCTTTAATTATTTAATTTCCCTAAGTTTAGACTTAGGGTCCCTATTAAAATAATTAATTATTTTAATAAGAAATGAAACGAGTGGAATTTCCACAAAAGATTTATGGGTTCTTTGGAATACTAATGTCCAAGCCTCCTTACAAAGTTTGAGACTTAGAACACTTTTTGATGCTACAAAAATCAACACTAAGTGCCCGGAAAAACCCAATGCGGGAAAACCGGTGCAGCAGATCTGAAACAAGAAACTGAACAAGGAAATCATTCACACATATGACACCATTATATTTGGACTATGTCCCCGGAAAAACACAATGCGGGAAAACCGGTGCAACAGATCTGAGGGTTTTATTATTATGCAGTAGCAATGTCTGAATACATCTTTGAATACCCTTGGGTAATTCAGTTACAGAGAGAGAAATATTGGCAGAAGAATTTGTGAGAAATACCTCACTCAATCACTGAGTTTCTGGCTGACCCAGATGAAGAGAACGCTGTTGTGGACAGGCTCTGCGTAGTCCCAGTGTTGGAACTTCTAGCCACTACGTCACCCCCTTCCAGGCTCGGCATCAACCCTCCTCCAAGTCATTTTGCCTATGTGGATGCTGAGTAATAGCCTCCCGGTGCCACTTTCTGGATCCCAGCCTCTGAAATTGATCCTCTAGAAAAATTCTGAAACCTCTGCCTCTGCCTCTGCGCTGCTTCTGCGTGAGCTTACGCAGTCACTTGCGTCAGCCCCTTCAACGTTGGCTCTTGGTTAGATCACTTCTGCCTCTCTCTGACGGATGCTTCACTGGACTTAGAAAATCTCTTCCTCTCGGAATGCTATCTCTGCCCCTCACTACACTGAATCACTTAGATCTGATCTTTGTTCGAGCACTGCTCCGTCAGAAGAATTCGATCTCTAGATTCACTTGGTGTGTTTTCCAAATGACCCTCAAGCCTTTCTTTATAGTCTTCTTGTTGATAAATCAACGACCTAGACTAGAAGTCTAATCAATGGCTAAGATCATAATATGACTTGATCCATGTCCTCTAGAAGATTCACACTCTGTTTTATTTAATTTCCCTAAGTTTAGACTTAGGGTCTCCATTAAAATAATTAATTTTTCAAATAAAACAAAGTTTGAGTGGAATTTCCACAAACGTTTTCTGGGTTCTTTGGAATACAAGTGTCTAAGCCTCTCCACAAAATTTGAGACTTAGAGCACTTTCTTGTGAAAATTTCTGATCCTGAGTTACAGAAACCATATTGCATTTTTCTGATTGACTTCTCCTACTTGTTTGATTTAATTAACAAGTTATTTTTTCGAATTATTCAGTAAAAACATCAAAGTAAATACTACTGCAGCCTACACATACATATAGATCATTTATTGAGGCATAATGCACACATGACAAAGGACACATAATTTTTGGGACAATGTCCCCAGAAAAACCAATGCGCGAAAACCGATGCAGCAACCCTTAGAGGGTTTGTTTATTAAGCAGAATATCTTAATACAATCAAGGGCATCAGTAGTGGTTTGCCCAATAGAGAAATCATGGCAGATGTACCTCTATCACTCGGAGACAAAAAATATTCTGAATTGCTGAATACGAACCCTTTCTGGCCCACTGGAAATCCCAACGCTGTCTCTCCCGGCACTGTGTCAACTCTGCGTAGCTGCTAGAGCCTCCGTACAGCACAGGCTGGTCCTGCATCACCCCTCTGGGCTCAACGCTGCCTCTGCATTAGCTTGAAGGGCCTGCTTCAGCCTTTGCGCTACCTCTGCGTGAGCCTGGCTAGGTTGCGTCCCTACTGCTGGGTCTTTGCGCTACCTGGTATGGATCTGCCTCTCTGCCTATGTATTCTCGGCCTCATATTTGAATAACCCCTCGTGAATCTGCCCTTCACTAGCACTGCAAGATCACTCGAAAATTCTCAGCAAACCGCACCCCAGAATTTCGACTTTTCTCAAGTGCTACTGCTCTGTGTGTGTTCTCCAACTGACCCCAAGCCTTCCTTTAATACTTTTTTCGTTGAACATTCAACGACCGTGATCTAGTCTCTAATCAACGACTAAGATTAGAAAAGACTTGATCCATGTCACTTAGAACATTCTCAATGTTTTCACCCACATGTCTAAATTAATTCACTTTAATATATAATTTCCCTAAGTTAGACTTAGGGTCTTCATTAAAATAATTAATATTTTGAATAACTTAGGTTCCGTGTGGAATTTCTCCAAACGATTTCTGGGTCTTGGAGATCTCATGTGTTCTAGCCCCTCCACAAAGTGTCAGAGCTAGAGCACATCTGATGCTACCCAAAATCTCAACATTTCTGATTCTACAAAAATCAACAAGAACATCACTCCCAAACTGGCGGGGAGCTTCTCAAAATGGTCAGGAGCGTAATCTCTCCGTGCTTCTGCTCAGAGCTTGGTTTTGGGGGAGGAATGGGCCTTGGGGGGCTGCTTTTGGTAACACAAGTCCATATATGTGTGTTGTGGTCTCTTTACTTGAATGAATGCTACTACTTGATCTGTTTGGCTAAAATTGTTGAGAAATCTAGGGGCAGTTTAATAGATTATTTCTCTTTTCTTGATAACTGTTTGTGATGTATTTTAATTAACTTGATTAACTTCTTCTTTCTCTTGATTATTATTAGTGTTCTTGATCATCAAACAACTACCAAACAATGAAGAATAATGAGACAAGTGGACAGAAGATATAGGCTATAAGCCAGGGCCAAAACCTCTCTTGAGAGGAAAGCCCACAAGAACTCTTCTCTTCTTATATAACTTCAAATGATGAATTCCAAGAACTATGGCCCTTGACAAAGACCCCTCCAAGACCAAGTCAAGCCTCTCTCTTCGAATAAATTTCTTCTAGCGAATTCTACCCAAGTCAAACCAACTTCACAACTGCTGCAACTCTCTTTTTTGACCTCAACTTCAGATGTGCAATTATGACTGCATTTTCGGCTACTTCAGAAACCCTAGTTTTTGTATGTGTGGGAGAATATGGTGTTTTTACCCTTCTCTCTCGTTAGCTTGAGATGGCTTCTTCTCCTAGGAAATTCAACTTGCAAAGGAGACTTCTTTTAGAGACAAAACTTGGCTTTCTAGTGTGACTGCAATTCGGTACCTGATGCAGCAAGATTGATGCCCTAACTTCGCACGTGTGAGGAATGAAGGCCCAAAACAGTTCTTGAAATACTTCGTTTTTTCTCTCTTTTTGTCTCCTCTTTTGCTTGATTTGAAACTTCTTCTTGACTTGTGATCAAACTTCTTGGATGAATGTTTGATGTGTTCAAATGAGGTCGACTTCCCTCTTATATATAGGCTACTAGGATGCCCTTAATAGGCCAACATGTTTCTCTTAGAAGGCTGAATTATCATTCTTTGAAGGCAGACTTGATGCAGCAAGTTTGACTTGTCTTGGAGGGTCTTTTATGACTCAAATAATTTTCTCTTACATAATGGATGATGCATAAATGGGTCTTCAACATATTAAAATGACTCTTATGACTTGTAGACTCAAAGACAAGCCCTAGAAGCACTCAATGGGTGCTTGACCTATATATCAAATAACCTTGAGCATGAAACCCATGCTTCAAGAATGACAATAATAATTTTATTTTTCGTCTTTACGTCAAATATATAAAATCATGATTATATATGTCATTATGAAGACCAAACCTAGTTACACATTTCAACAAAAATTAATATTGTTGAATATTGGCTGAAGTGTTCAAAGAATTGCTTGGATGTTTTAAGTCTGCAATTGGACATGTACCTAGCTGTTAGAGAACTTGACTGTAGAACTTAGTTGCAGATCTAACAGTCAAAGCTTAGGGCATAGTTATGGGAAGACCCTAAGTGAAGAGGCAAGTCTGGTTGTGGTTGGTCAGCCCTTGTGGCTGAGGTAAGGCAGTAGCTAATACAAACACCACTCACATGAGCTAGTGGAAGCTGCTGCAATGTTTTGTCTTTTCAACGGCTTCTCTACAGTATCTATCATCTTCAAATCATTAAGAGCTCCATTATCATATTTGGAAATTTGAAAAGAAACATTGCTTACCAAACGCTTGCCTTGAATGGAGGATGATGTGGGTGCTGGAATTTTTTTCTCCTACAAGTGTACACTAAATGCTTCTTTTCCAACAATATGGATCACATTGTCTTCAATTAAAGGTGAGGTTAGACTCAGGAGTGCAATGGGACTCAGAGTTTGGTAACACTGCCCTCCAACACTTTCAAAAATGTTTGTTAAAAATGGAAGTTGAAAATAAAGTGATTGAGGTTCATATCAGAAGTGTGAAAGTGCTAAGAAACAGATGAGTGTGAGACAAAAATACTTTTCTAGAACAAAAAATAATAGGGAAGACATTGGCTTGACATTAGATTTTCTTCTATGGAGTAACATATGTGTCCTATCTATTTCTATAATGAAGTTATTATTATTTAACTTTTTCAGAAGAAAATCATTATTAATGAGATGTTTCTCTTATCTCATGTCCAGGATTTTTCCTGCTACTTTTATACCATATGTGCTTATGTTGTTTTCTAGGGATTAGATTTATTGGCATGACAACATAATTGCATTCTTAACAATGTCAATTACTCTCTAATATATGATGTATTTCTCAAAAATGATGTTGATTCTAAGATGTAGTTATGGTGTGAAATCATATAAATTGAATTGAGAAGGAATCTATTTTACAGGTAAAGGGAGAAGATATACCTACAAGAGTAGATAACCTGCTGGAAGAGCTGAGAACAGTGAGAAATGAGGTTACAGCATTACGAGCAAAAATAGCCACAATAAAAGCATCAGCAATTGCAGATACAGCTTCTGTTGTTGGAACTGCTAAAGCTAGGTATACTGTACATACATATGATCTATTGCAATGTATCAATCTAGTGATGCATTTGTGTTCATTATCCCGTTTCAATAGTCAGAAAATGTCATGTGTCTGCTTTTATCATATAATAGAAAATAACAGATCTTCCAGATGAAACTGAAGCCTGCAAAAGTTTTTTTTATTACACCCATAATACTATCCACATGTGTTGCTGCTGAATAACATTACTGTGCTTTAGTTGAAATTTATACTCTCGGATTTTATTAACTGATATCTGATTTTTAATTTATATTACAGGGTGGTTGTAGCAAACATGGATGATCTTGATGCAGAGTCTCTCAAAGTAGCTGCTGAACATCTATTAACTTTGTTGGATGATCCTGCTGCCATTGTTCTGGGATCCTGTCCAGGTGATGGCAAAGTGAGCTTTGTTGCAGCTTTCAGTCCTAAAATTATAGAGAGTGGACTACAGGCTGGAAAGTTTGTAGGCACTGTTGCCAGACTATGTGGTGGAGGTGGTGGTGGGAGACCAAACTTTGCACAGGCAGGTGGGAGGAAACCTGAGAAGCTAATAGATGCTTTAGAGAAAGCCAGAGCAGATTTGGAAGCATCTTTGTCAACGTGCAGATGAGTTCAGTATGGAGTAGTCTTTACAATGAATTTATCTTATGATTTTTTCTTCACTATTACAAAATATCAAAATCAGGTTAGAATAAGGCTCTGGTTTCTTTTCTTCTATAAACCTTCTTATCCATGCAGCTGAGGATGATGAAAAAATGGTTAAGTTTTTATTTCATTCTGTACAAGCAGTCGATATATAGGTTGTTGATTCTTTTCATTTGAGAAGAAAGGTTTCCTTCAAAAACATAAAATTTATTTATCAGGAAGATACTGGCCAATCAGTCTTTCCATTTGGAGACACTAGTGAACTCATATCTGCATCACCTTTATTGACTGTTGTCATTGGATGTACTGGCTGAAAGGTCGCTGTAAAACATCATGTACCATACATCGTCTTGAGAAATGTAACTAGTATCAGTCTTCATAATTGTATTTGAATCATGATGTAATGTATTTGTCAAAATAAAGAAAAAGAAAATTATTTATAATATATTTATTAGCATGAGTTTCATGCTTTGTTTATTTTATTTTTGGGTCGAAGCACCCATTGAGTGCTTCTAGGGTTTATGTCAAGAGTCATAGTCCTTGTCATCACAATCTAGACCCTTCTTGGGCTTCGTTTGTCAAGAAAGAAAAATTATTTTGATGTAATTTGTTCATATAACCCTCCTCCACCAAGTCGGCCTTCCCTCCAATCAAGTCGGCCACCCCTCCAGTCAAGTCGGCTTCATTAAGGAAATTTGACCACACAGAACTGTTGATTTGGCTAGCATAGGATGTGCTCTATGTCTCAAAATTTGTAGGGAGGCTTAGGTACATGTCTTCCAAAGAACTCAGAAATTGTTTTTGAAAATTCCAATCAATGTGTTTTATTAAAATAATTAATTATTTTTAATGGGACCCTAAGTCTAAACTTAGGAAATTAAAATAATTAAAGGGTATTAATAAAACGGAGTGTGGATCTTCTAGAGAAGCAAAGATCAAGTCAAAATTTAATCTTAGCCGTTGATTAATGATTTAATCCCGGTCGTTGAAGTTTCAACGAGAAGATTATATAAGGACTTGATTTATCATTTGGAAGAGACATTGAAGAGTGTAGAGATCAAAATTTTATAGTGAGCAATGATGAGGGAGAATATTGATCGAGAAGATTCTCGCAGAGAGGGGCAGAGATTTTTGTTGGTTGGAGATTTTCCTGAGCCAGAAAATACACAACATAGAAGACAAAGAGCAGTAAGCAAAGAGGCAACGTAGTAGCTACCCAGAGCCTGCGCAGAGCCAGTAGAGGCATCACAGTAGCCCAAAGGAAGTTCGTGATTTAGCTGAGGATCAGTCAGATGCAGTGCTGGAGAGCCGGGGTGTGAGACCGGAAGGGGCCAGAGGGTCAGATCCAGCCAGCAGAAGAGCCAACACAGAAAAGACACGCAGAGTGAAGCACATACTACACAAAGGCAGTGGAGGGCTTGCCAGTCCGAGGTTTTGGCCAGTTTGGACTTCTAGTGGTACCTGATATCAATATCAGTATGCTTGTACCATATCTCAGATAAAGTGGTACCTGATATCAATATGCTTGGATCGATCGTGGAACACATGATTCTCAGACAAGCGAACCCCACTCTGGTTATCACAGAGTATCACAGTGGTATCTAGCACATGCCCGAACAACTCACTGAAGAGCTTTCGCAACCAGACTGCTTCACAACAGGCCATATTCGCTGCAGTGTATTCGGCCTCCGCGGTGCTCAAAGCCACCGACTTCTGCTTCCTGCTCATCCATGATATCGAAGCAAAACCAAGTGTGAAGTAGCATCCTGATGTGCTCTTACGATCCACCACACTATCAACCCAATCAGCATTAGTACATCCATGGAGTGTCACGCTCTCGACAGTGTATCTCAGCCCATGGTTTATTGTGCCTCGAAGATATCTCAACAGCTTCTTGGCACCAACCTAGTGAGTGTGCTAAGGCTCAACCATATGTTGACTCAAATTGTTCACTGCAAAACATATGTCTGGATGGGTGTTCACTAAGAACATCAGGGCCCCTACGAGTTGACGATACTCAGTAGGATTTGCTAGCACGGGCCCAGCAGCGCTGCCACTCAACTTCTTAAAGTTGAGCTCCATCGGTGTCGACATGGACATACAGTCTACCATAGCAAATCTTTCCAGAAGCTTCACAATGTATTTTCCTTAAGAAAGGAAAATTTCTCTAGGTCTCTGCTACAGGCTTAGGAATTAATGCATCAATCCTAGGTCCTTCATCTCAAACTCAACAGCGAGCTCCCTCTTGCACTGATGAATGAGAGGGTTAACACCTGTCAGGAAGAGGTCGTCCACATACAGCACCAGAATGAGAGGCTTTTCTCTATCAACCTTGAAGTAAACGTTTGGATTAACATTACTACGAGTGAAGCCCAGCTTCATCAAGTAGCTATCTATCCTCTTGTACCAAGCTCTGGGTGCTTGCTTCAACCCATAGAGGGCTTTCTTCAACCCGCAGACATGGGTGTCCCGATCCTAGACTTTGAACCCCAAAGGTTGCTCCACATACACCTCTTCCTTTATCCCACCATGCAGAAATGTAGTCTTCACATCCATCTAATGAAGACTCCATCCTTGCATAGCAGCAAGGGCTATGATACATCAGATGGTGGTATATTGGGCCACAGGTGAAAATATATCATCATATTTTATGCCTTCCTTTTGAGACAAGCCACAGGCAATGAATTTTGCCTTGAAATTTTCAGCACTTCCATCAGATTCATGTTTGATCTTGTAGAGCCATTTTGAGGTGACAACTGCTTTGTCCTCCGGTCTTGGAACCACATCCCAGACATCATTCTTCATTATGGATTCATACTCTTCATGCATAGAATCCTTCCAAACTTGATGCTTTACGGCTTCCTCAAAAGATCCAGGCTCAGATTGTACAATAGTACTCATGGCTGCTAGATACCCTTGGTATCTACTCGGCTTCTTGCTTTCATGGAATGTCCCCCTTGGGGCCATATGTCCCTCAACATCCTCGAGAGTGTCCCTGAGCCATGATGGCCTCTTCCCTATTGAAGGAGGTGGATCAATCGGGCCATCGGTCCTTCAAGATTGGGCATCGTCTCATCCTTTGGTTCTTCTTGATTTCCAGGCCTTGCTTCATGATCTTCCTCAAATCTCGGAAGATTGACTACTTTCCTTAGGGAAGCATCTTCGTCAAAGGTAAAATTGTGGCATATCTCCACTTTCCTTTGACTAGGCACATAGACTCTATAGGCCTTCGAAGTTTCGTTGTAGCCCACAAACATTCCCTTCTTCCTAGAAGCATCCAACTTGCTTCTCTTCTCCTTTGATACATGAAATAAACAGGACATCCAAAAACTCTAAAATGTGAGACGTCAGGTTTCTTACTAGAGAAAACCTCTTCGGTAGTTTTGGAGTCCAAAGCGGAATGCAGGCATTGGTTTTGTATGTACACAACAGTGTTCGTAGCTTCTCCCCATAGAAACCTCGGTAGACCATGGTCACATAGCATGGCACGGGTAGCTTCCACAGTGGTCCTGTTCTTTCATTCAACAATGCCATTCTGCTCAGGAGTATAGACAGTTGTGGTCTCCCTCTTGATGCTAGCTTCTCTGCAAAAGTTCTTGAACTCGTTCGTCTCATATTTAGTGCCATTATCGGTCCTCAATATCTTGATCTTCTTCCCTGTCAGATTTTCCACCAAGGCTTTGAAGGTACAGAACCACATGAAATCCTCATCCTTCTTCTTCAAGAAGTATATCTAGGTTTTGCGAGAGAAGTCATCTATGAATGTCATATAATAAGAACATCCTCCCATGGATGTCATGGGTAACATACCAAACAGATCAGAATGTACTAATTGCAAGACATCAAATGTCTTTGTGACACTTGAGTGGAAAGGTCCCCTTGTATGCTTTCCTTCGGCACAACCCTGACATGCACCTTCATGATTATTTGAGAACTTGGGCATCCCCGTCAACACCTTTCTTGCTTCGGGAAGGGCCTTGTAGTGAAGGTGTCCAAACCTCTGGTGCCATAGTTCAGTTTGTCGGATAGTATCACATGTCATCGCTCCTAGTGGACTTCCTCCAACCTGGTAGAGTGTATCAACTCTAAACCCAATCGTGATAGCTCCCTTGAAACTCTTTTTCCACATGCGCACCTTCCCATCAATGAATGCCACATTGAAACCTTTGTCTTCCATGGCTGATATAGACACAAGGTTCTTCTTCAAATTAGGTACATAGTGTACATCCTACAAGCGGAGGACTTAACCTTGAGACAAGTGGAGGGTCACAGTCCCTATCCCTTTCACGGGATATGTGGCATTATCTCCAAGGATAATTTCCAGATTAGTATCCTTCTCAACCATGTCAGAGAGTGCTTCCTTGAACCCAGTGATGTGCCTTGAGGCACCACTATCTATCAACTAGACATCCATAGTGTCGGGTGGAGATGCAGCAGAGAGGGCAGATACAAGAATGAATTCATTTCTTTTATCAACAACATTTGATTCCTCATACCTGGAATTTCTTGACCATTTGAAAGGTTTACCATTTCTGCCGAAGGGAGCCTTCCTTTTCCCCTTGAACTTCTTGTTCCTTTAATTGCCATTCCTCCAGTTGTTGTTATTGTCATCATCATCAGGAGAATCCTTCTTGAAAGGGAATTCTCTAGCATAGTGACCTAGCTTGTGACAAGTGTAGCACTTGCCCTTCTTTCCTTGGGCCCCTGCTCTTCCTTTGCTCCTTGGACCACCAAAGTTCTTCTTCTTAGAATGAGTAGCGAAGGCAACGTTTCCTTCATTTTCATATTCCTTCATCCTTGTCTCTTCTTGTACGCATCTCGATAATACTTCGTCAAAATCAAGTATGACATTATTATTAAGAATGGTAGTGTTGAATACATGCCATTCGGATGAGAGACCTCCAAGTGCGGTGAGTACCATCTCTCGATTAGCTATTGTCTCCCCAATAGCCAGAAGATTATTCCTGATCTCGGTCAGCTTCAGAAAATATGATTGAACAGACTCATCCCTGCCTTTCTTCAGATTCTTCAATTGGTTCTTGAAGAATAGGACTTAATTTACATTGTTGGCCTTGAACATGTGGACCAACTTATCATACATCTCCTTGGATGTGCGCAGCTCAGAGATGTAGGCAACCAAACTCTTATGAATTGAGTCCCTGATCATTAGCTTTGCTTTGATTTCCCCCTTGTACTTTGTTTTGGCAGCAGCAGTTGCAGTGGATGGAGGCTCTTGTATTTTACCCAGTACATAGCCCATGACATCTTGGTCTTCCAAATTAAGATCCAATGTCAACTTCCAAGTATGGAAGTCATCCTTCCCAGTCAATTTGTCATCAGCCTTAAAGCCATTGTAGTTTGAGGAACCCATCCTCTTCTTCGGTGATTGCTACAAATTAGGGCTTTGTCTTCACCTCAGCTCCAATACCATGTAAATTTATGTAGATGTTCTATGTTTGATGCAACTTTACTTTTAGTCCCAATATCAGATATCAATCACATAAACAATAAAGTAAAATGCTGATAGAACATACCAGTAGATCGATAGAAGACAAGCCAGAAATATATAAGTGTGTTGGTGCGTTACGGCGGTCAACAGGATGCTTCAACCAGCAAAGTCTCAATATGGTTAGCCAACCAGCAATGTCACACAACCCTCTAGGACAACCAAACGGTCAACTCAAAAGTCAACCCAAAAAGTCAACGCTCTCAGTCAACACTCAATGCAAACAATAGTAGCAGCTAGGTCAATGTAGAAAAGTCAAAGTCAACATCTTGCCTCGATAATAGTGCCAAAAAATGCGGATTTGGAAAATCAAAATTTTGGGAGAGTTTCAGGTCCTTTTCACCTTGCGTTGACCAAAGTCAACCCTTGTCAAAGTTTGTTGCAGAAACCCTAGACCGAAATCAGAAATGTGTTGCTGCTTGGAATTTCTCATGTGTGGAGAGAAGAGCCACCAAGGTCATCGAACCAATCAGATCAGGAGAGAGAAATGTGTGAGGACAAGATGAGTGAAATGTCCTCCAACGTTGAACAATATATATCCATCAGTGAGGGTGTGTGACACAACTGCTAGGGCACAAAACCTTAAGGCCGACCTGCACATATCTTGAATAAATTCAAAATAAATGTTCTGCTCATCGGATCAAGATGATCTTTAGATCGATCTTGCACCTCTCTGAAAGAGGAATCCAATAAAAATATTGGTATCTTCATCTGAGCATCACAACATGGAGTTTGGACCTAGTTGTCCAAAATTAACAGTACCACAAATCTCTCCCTGAGCTCCATCAACTCTCCTCTTTCCCAAACCAATTCCCAAGACTTAAAACATAAAATACAAGGACAAGAACAATAAAAAAACAAGAAGAAAACCAGGAAAACCAATAGCAATAAGACACCAAACACAAATTGGTATGGCCATACACTAGACACAATCAAAACTGCAATAAAATCACAAAATACCAAAAGCACAAGACTTTACAACAAACATCATGACTCAATCCCCAAGGTTCCCAGTGCCTCCAAGTGAAAGCTCAAACTGAGCCTTCTTTAAGGTTTCATGGCAAACTCTTGCCATGTAATCCCAGCATGATACTGCCATAAACACATAATTGTCAATGCATAAATAAATATAACAATATACCAGTTATCTTACCTTGCTATAATTGAGTCTTACTATATGCTATCACATCACCCTGCTATTAGTTATATAAACAATTCAACTATTAGCTTGTCATGCTAATACCAAACATGTTTCCCTGCAATAGTTCTCGCATGTCAATCACATGTTCCAAATATCAAGACATCATATCTATTAACTAAAATCAAGCTTTACCAAGACTAACAAACGTATCACAATCAACTAGCAGTCACAAGACATAATGCTACCACTATCACATGTTTAAACTCAAGTAAATATCAACTATTTCAAAACATAGTGTGTTAGTGCAACCATCTTAAGGCCAAATTATTTCTTCATGCAATCTCATAGACACAAACTCATATCATACAACTAATAAAACATGAAAGCAACAAATAAATGACATAATCAAACAGTCAAGTACAAAGTAGGCAACTGATCCAGGTGGATATCGGTGGCCACCCACCTATTCCATTTGAACCCCCACCGTCAGTTCTTTCAGTTTTTAAGTTGCATCACAACTTACTATTTTTAGCGGTTTTTCGGGTCCTAAACTTCCAGAGCCGTTTTGAGGCCCTAAACGACGGTTTTTTGGGAAAGTTGTAGTCCTCAAATATATCTTTCTAACGAGCTATTGAGCGCGTCAAACGAAGATCAGATGCCAAAGTTACGTCCCTGGGAAGTTGAAACACCAATGTACCCAAACAGGACCCATAGTTTTGGTGCACAGTTTTGGTGCTTCATCTCCTAGGGTTAGGTTTTTGGACGTTTCAGGTTTTCCATTGTTTCTCAATAATAAATAGGCCCTCGAGCCTCATTGTAACACAGTTCAGAGGTTTGTAGCCGCCACATCTCTTCTCAGAGATACACTACCAGCACCCTAGCTAGTTTATTTCCATTATGTCTATAAGCATATTTCAGTCATTTGATTTTAATGAAATGAAGTGTTGTTTCTGCTGCATCTCTGTGTTTATGTCTATTTCTGTATTTTTTTGCGTTCCTGCATAAATATAGATCAGTGGTATCATAGCGGTCTGCTCTTTCTCTGTTTTTCTTTGCATGTCCCCAATGCGGTCAGGGTATAAGGAGTTTGGGCTCGATCTGGTTGAACCCTTGCAAGATTAGCCTCACAAATCCTGACGACCTCCCATGGTGGAAGAAAAAAAAGATGAGGGAGCAGGAGATCGTATCAAAATATTACTCGAGGAGGCGCTCGAGAAACAAAGGAACGCAATGATGGATAACTTTGCTCAGATCCTTCAACGACTGCCCACCTACGGCGCATCTGCATCCAACAGCCACTTTCGAGGTGCCACTCCCTTCAAGGTACATATAAACTTTGACATTCCTGTATTTGAAGGCCAGATAGATGCAGATGTTGTAGATAGATGGTTGAATTTGCTGGAAGGGTATTTCTTAGTCCATGATTTCTCCGACTGAGAAAATATTTTTTTGCACTCCTCAAAGCCGCTCCCCATGTCAAAGATTGGTGGGAAACCTACTGTGAGCAAGAGGACGAAGGGGTACCCTCTCTATTCTCGGCCACACCCACTTGGAATTCGTTCCAAGATGGCATCCAGGAACAATATTACCCCATGGGGAGCTATGAGGTCAAATACATCCAATGGACCACACTGCGGCAGCAAAGGGATCAAGATGTGCACGAACTAACGAATTTGTTCCATACTCTGCGCACAAAGTTGGGTATTAAAGATTCAGAGAGACATTTGGTGCTCAAGTACTGCAGTTGTCTACACATCAGGGTGAAATGGAGTTCCTCGACATTACATCGCTTGGCATGACATATCGCTATGCCACTAAGATTGAGCTGAAATTTAAGCAGAAAAAGCGAGACTTTGGATCTGCAAATCCGAAGCTAGGGAAAGGTGCCCCCGAACTGAAGAACAAGGGGCAACGCCAAAGCGGTGCGACTTAGAACAACACCACAAATCTAAATAAGGACACAGGGAAGTGGTGTGAATTTCATAACAACCCCACTCATAGCACAAATGACTGTCGGGCCAAACAGTCGTTGGTGGTCGAACTAAAGGCACCCGAATCAGATGCATTTTTTGATCTTGAGTTAGAACTGGATAAAGGCAATGACAAAGGGAAGCAGATCATTGATGCAGATCCTAGTGCCATTGTTGCCACCACCAAGATCCAGAGGGAGGATCCCGAGGATCCAGAGGAGGGGTAGTGCCTCTTCCATTCGTAGATGTGGGTGAAGGGTTCTCCACTGCAATTCCTTGTTGATAGTGGAAGCTAAAATAACCTCATTTCAGCAGAGGTTGTGAAGCAGCTCGACCTACCGACCATAGCACACCCGCAGTCGTATACCATCGGGTGGCTTCACCCAGGGAGAGATCTTTGCATCCGCCAACAGTGCCGCCTTCCGTACGGTATCAATCCATTCACGGATGAGGTATTGTGTGATGTTGCTCCTCTTGATGTAGCTGATGTGTTATTGGGCCAACCATACTTGTGGAGGCGACATGTTGTGTATGAGTCTAGGCCTCATGCTATTATTATTACTTTGGGAAATAACTTGCACAGGATATCAGAGGTAGTACCGCCTCCTGTCATCTCTTTGACTACTGCAAAAAAAAGCAGTAAGATTGTTTCCCAAACCAGGAAATTTATTTTCCTTACAACTCGCTCACAAGGAAAGAAGAATATTGTGGCCACAAACTCGAAACAGGGCTCCCCTGCATGGCTACAGCAGATGGACAAAGTCATGGAGGAATACGAGGAAATTTTCTCCTCACTCACAGAGGTTCCTCTACACTGTTAGGACAAGCACTCCATTGATCTGATCCCTGATGCACCGCCGCCTGATGTTGCCATACCTCCTGCAACTCCACATACAGAATCCACGCATGTACTGTCTGAGGCTGATAAAGAAACCAAATTTACTAAATGCATCTAGTATGTCCACCCGCAGGTCCATGGCATCTTCAACAAATCTAATACCTAGTTCAACAGAATTTGACTCATCTCATGGAGGATCTCAACGCAATGGGGACCATTTCTTCCTAAGGAGGGAGGAATGATCTAGGTGGATATCGGTGGCCACCCACCTAATCCATTTGAACCCCCACCGTCAGTTCTTTTAGTTTTTAAGTTGCATCACAACTTACTATTTTTAGCAGTTTTTCAGGTCCTGAACTTTTGAAGCTGTTTTGAGGCCCTAAACGATGTTTTTTGGCAATACCGGGAGCAACATGGGTCCATGGATCCATGGACCCATGTCTCTCACACCGAAAGTTGTAGTCCTTGGATAGATCTTTATAACGAGCTATTGAGTGCGTCAATCGGAGATCGGATGCCAAAGTTATGTCCCTGGGAAGTTGAAACAACAATGTACCCAAATGGGATCCACAGTTTTGGCGCTTCATCTCCTAAGGTTAGGTTTTTGGACGTTTTAGGTTTTCCATTATTTCTCAATAATAAATAGGTCCTCGAGCCTCATTGTAACATAGTTCAAAGGTCTGTAGCCGCCACATCTCTTCTCAGAGATATGCTACCAGCACCCTAGCTAGTTTATTTCCATTATGTCTGTAAGCATATTTCAGTCATTTGATTTTAATGAAATGAAGTGTTGTTTCCACTGCATCTCTGTGTTTATGTCTATTTCTATATTTTATTGTGTTCCTGCATAAATTTGGATCAGTGGTATCAGAGCGGTTTTCTCTTTCTCCGTTTTTCTTTGCATGTCCCCAATGCAGTCAGGGAATAAGGAGTTAGGGCTCTATCTAGTTGAACCCTTGCAAGATCATCCTCGCAAATCCCGATGACCTCCCATGGCGGAAGAAAGAAAGTTGAGGGAGCAGGAGATCCTATCAAAATATTACTCAAGGAGACCCTCGAGAAACAAAGGAATGTGATGATGGATAACTTTGCTCAGATCCTTCAACAACTCCCCACCTATAGCGCATTTGCATCCAGCAGCCACTCTGGAGGCGCCACTCCCTTCAAGTTACAAGTAAACTTTGTCATTCCTGTATTTCAGGGCTTGATAGATGCAGACGTCGTAGATATATGTTTGAATTTGCTGGAAGGGTATTTCTTGGTCCATGAT
Organism: Pinus albicaulis; assembly: GCA_034641835.2. Taxonomy (NCBI): domain Eukaryota; kingdom Viridiplantae; phylum Streptophyta; class Pinopsida; order Pinales; family Pinaceae; genus Pinus; species Pinus albicaulis. The sequence continues at coordinate 169,097,071 of CM076571.1, forward strand.
TTCTCAGACCGAGAAAAGATTAATTTTTCACTCCTCAAAGTCACCCCCCTTGTTAAAGACTGGTGGGAAACCTATTGTGAGAAAGAGGACGAAGGGGAACCCTCTCTGTTCTCGACCAGACCCACTTGGAATTCGTTCCGAGATGGCATCAAGGAACAATATTACCTCGTGGGGAGCTATGAGGACAAATACATCCAATGAACCACGATGCTGCAGCAAAGTGATCAATATGTGCATGAACTAACAAATTTGTTCCATACCCTGCACACAAAGTTGGGTATTAAAGATTCAGAGAGAAATTTGGTGCTCAAGTTTCGCGGCTGTCTGCACAAACACATTTAGGAGGAAATGGAGTTCCTCAACATTACATCGCTTAGCACGACATATCGCTATGCCACCAAGATCCAACAAAAATTTAAGCAGAAGAAGCGAGACTTTGGATCTGTGAATCCGAAGCCAGGGAAAGGTGCCCCCGAACCGAAGAACAAGGGGCAAGGCCAAATTGGTGCGACTCAGAACAACACCACAAATCCAAAGAAGGACACGGGGAAGTGGTGTGAATTTCATAACAGCCCCACTCATAGCACAAATGAGTGTCGGGACAAACAGTGGTTGGTGGCCGAACTAAAGGCACCCGAATCAGATGCATTTTCTGATTCTGAGTCAAAACCAAACAAAGGAAATGACAAAGGGAAGCAAATCATTGATGCGGATTCCAGTGCCATTGTTGCCACCACCAAGATCTAGAGGAGGGATCGCGAGGATCCAGAGGAGGGGGAATGCCTCTTCTATTCATAGATGTGGGTGAAGGGTTCTCCACTGCAATTCCTTGTCGATAGCGGAAGCCAAAAGAACCTCATTTCAGCACAGGTTGTGAAGCGGCTCAGAGCCTTAGCCTACCGACCATAGCACACCCGCAGCCGTATACCATCGGGTGGCTTCACCCAGGGAGAGATCTCCGCATCTGCCAACAGTGCCGCCTTCCGTACAGTTTCAAGCCATTCACGGATGAGGTATTGGGTGATGTTGCTCCTCTTGATGTAGCTGATGTGTTATTGGGCCAACCATACTTGTGGAGGCGACATGCTGTGTATGAGTCTAGGCCTCGTGTTGTTATTATTACTTTGGGAAATAACTTTTACAGGATACCGGAGGTAGTACCGCCTCCTGTCATCTCTTTGACTACTGCAAAACAACGCAGTAAGATTGTTTCCCAAACCAGGAAATTAATTTTCCTTACAACTCGCTCATAGGGAAGGAATAATATTGTGGCCATAAACTCAAAATAGGGCTCCCCTGCACGACTGCAGCAGATGGACAAAGTCATGGAGGAATACGAGGAAATTTTCTCCTCACTCATAGAGGTTCCTCTACACTATTGGGACAAGCACTCCATTGATCTGACCCCCGATGCACCGTTGTCTGATGTTGCCATACCTCCTGCAACTACACATACAGAATCCACACATGTACTGTTTGAGGCTGATAAAGAAACCAAATTTACTAAACGCATTTGGCATGTCCGCCCGCAAGTCCATGACATCTTCGACAAATCTAATACCCAGTTCAACAGAATTTGCCTCATCTCATGGAGGATCTCAACGCAATGGGGACCATTGCTTCCTAAGGAGGGACGAATGATCCAAGTGGATCTCAGTGGCCACCCACCTATTCCATTTGAACCCGCACCATCAGTTCTTTCAGTTTTAAGTTGCATCACAACTTACTATTTTTAGCAATTTTTCGGGTCCTTAACTTCCGGAGCTGTTTTGAGGCCTAAACAATGTTTTTTTGGGAAAACCGGGAGCAACATAAATGTTGCTCACACCGAAAGTTGTAGTCCTCAGATAGATCTTTCTAACGAGCTATTGAGCGCGTCAAACGGAGATCGGATGCCAAAGTTACGTCCCCGGGAAGTTGAAACACCAATGTACCCAAACAGGACCCACTATTTTGGCTCTTCATCTCCTAGGGTTAGGTTTTTGGAAGTTTCAGGTTTCCATTGTTTCTCAATAATAAATAGGCCCTCGAACCTCATTGTAACACAATTCAGAGGTTTGCAGCTGCCACATCTCTTCTCAGAGATACGCTACCAGCACCCTAGCTAGTTTATTTCCATTATGTCTGTAAGCATATTTCAGTCATTTGATTTTAATGAAATGAAGTGTTGTTTCCGTTGCATCTCTGTGTTTATGTCTATTTCTGTATTTTATTGCGTTCCTGCATATTTCTGTATTAGTGGTATCAGAGCGGTCTGCTCTTTCTCTGTTTTTCTATACATGTCCCCAACGCGGTCAGGGTATGAGTTAGGGCTCTATCTAGTTGAACCCTTGCAAGATCATCCTCGCAAATCCCGATGACCTCCCATGTCGGAAGAAAGAAAGACGAGGGAGCAGGAGATCCTATAAAAATATTACTCGAGGTCCTCGAGAAACAAAGGAACACGATGATGGATAACTTTGCTCAAATCCTTCAACGATTGCCCACCTACGGCACATCTGCATCCAACAGCCACTTTGGAGGCGCCACTCCCTTCAAGGTACAGGTAAACTTTGACATTCCTGTATTTCAAGGCCAGATAGATGCAAACGTCATAGATAGATGGTTGAATTTGCTGGAAGGGTATTTCTTGGTCCATGATTTCTCTAACCAAGAAAATATTATTTTTTCACTCCTCAAAGCCATCCCCCATGTCAAAGACTGGTGGAAAACCTACTGTGAGCAAGAGGATGAGGGGGAACCCTCTCTGTTCTCGGCCACACCCACTAGGAATTCGTTCCGAGACGGCATCAAGGAACAATATTACCCCGTGGGGAGCTATGAGGACAAATACTGTTGCAAATAATGAGAAGGGGGGGGGGGGTGATTCAATATTCCTTTCAATTAGAGCATTAGTTAATCTTTAATTATTATCAGTGTTTGTACAATGATAATAGTAAACAAAAGGAACACAAATGCACACAGTTTTTAAGGTGGAAACCCACTCCAAGACAAAAACCACCTAATGCTTTTCTAATAATTCTTTAATATTCAACTCCAATTGAAAATAAAGCTCCAACTTCCTAGAATCTAGAAAAGCATTCTTCTCTAGCTCCCACTGGATGGACACTCCAACGCCCGAGATTCTTCAGTAGTCAACTGAATGGATGCCCCAACACCCAATGAGCTACAACTCACCCTAGCACCACCCTACCACCCTGTAGAAGAATAAAAGAAGAATGGACTCCCGTACCAGGGAAAATGGTCCACTTTACAATGATATAGAATGATGTAGAAGAGGAAGACACACTAGACCATAAGCCCAACTAAGACACAACCAACTAATGATGATCCTAGACCTCTCGACACTGCTTCTTCAACTCTTGGCAGATAGACACTAGTACAACTTTTACAATAATGTATTTACAATGACTTAATACAATTATACCTTTACAGTGACTATATGCAGTGCTGCCCACTTGAAGACTTCATGTGATGAACTTCTTGCTGCTGTTCTGCACCTTGATTGCTGCTCTTGTCATGCTACCCTCTGTTGCACCTTGCTTTGCTTTGCTGCCCTAGAAAGTCTGGTCCTTTACAGTCCTTGGCAACACATGATCTAGCTTTGTCTTGCCTTCTAGGAGCTTGATATTGAATCTAGTGTATCTCTGTTATTTCAGATCCCCAATATGTTATTTTCAGCCTTGTAGTAGTCCTCTAAGTCTTCATTCCAATGCCACAGGTCTGACCCAATTTGGATTCTTCAAGGGAGAGTTATGCCCAATCTCTCACAATGCCCTAATTATGGACTGTTTCAGTACAACGAACTTGTACGGCATGCCACATGTCACTGTTTCTTCATTCGGCTCAGAAATTGAAAGAGTGAAAACTACAGTCCGTGCACCATCTGCTACTTTTTACAGAATTCCAATCCGATACTCAGAGAGAGAGTTATGACAATTTTCCCAAGGTCACTTCTTTGAGATGAATTTCAGGAGCCTGCAAAAACACTGACTTCCACAAATCATATCTCCGAAAATATTGCGCACCTTTATCTGAAATTTTTATAGGAGCTTCCTTAGGATTTCGGCTTAGCCTCATACAAATTTCAGCTTCTAAACCTTCGTAGAAAAAAAAGTTATAGTGAAAAAGCCACGATGGCCTATTTCAGATAGCGAAATCCCTACATAAGGAGGATATGAGGATCACAATTTATATAAATGCTTAGGTTGAGAGGGGCTTCAACAAGTGAACGTGGGAGGGATTTTAGGAGCTTAAAAATGATTAATTATTGACTTTTCAATGACCCATGCCACAACCCCATGGGGTTTTAGCCCACTAACTGGGGTTACAAACTTCAAACATGAATATCTCTCAAACCATGAAGAATAACGTGGTGTGCCATATATCAACGGAAACATCTCGACAAGTAGAAACCATCAAAAGCATTCTTGACCCAAAATATAGTGTTTTGGTAGGTCAAAATTCCCATGCAATATTTGGGTAGCCCCTGGTGCTTCTTGGGTTGACATCAATGACAACCGTTGATCAACAATCTCCTCCTTTGGCATTGATGGCAACACAAGTATTCCCCCTGCGATCATGACACCTCTTCCTACAACATTTTCTTCCCCTTTGACATCAATGGCAAGGGGTAACTCCCCCTGAAACACAACCATCCTGCGGACTTGTACACACTTCCACTCCCCCTTTATATTATGAATAAGGAAAATATAATGAGAACTTGGGAGAATCCCAAGCTTCTGGCGAAGATATTCAAATGCTTCAGGAGGTAAAGGTTTAGTGAAGATATCAGTGATTTGTTCTTTTGTACCAAAATACTCAAGTTTGATATTCTTTTCAGCAATTTGTTTTCTAACAAAATGATATTTGATCGGAATGTGTTTTGTTTTTTAATGCATGACAGGATTCTTGGAGATGCTGATAGCACTGGTGTTGTCATAGAATATGGGAATAGGCTCACTAAATTGTACTTGAAGATCTTGCAAAGTTTGTTTCATCCAAAAGACTTGAGTACAACATGATTTCGCTGCAATGTATTCTGCTTCCGCTGTAGATAACGAGATTGAGGTTTTCTTCTTGCTCAACCATGATACAAGACAACCACCTAGATAGAATGTTGCTCCACTAGTACTCTTACGATCATCAACGCTTCCTGCCCAATCTGCATCTGTAAAGGCTTGAATAATGAGATTGTTACCCTTGGGATACCACAAGCCATATTCTTTTGTGCCCTTTAAATATCGAAGAATTCTTTTGACGACAATAATATGTGATTCTTTTGGTGCTGCTTGGAATCTTGCTACTTGTCCAACTGCTTGCATAACATCTGGCTCGGAGGCTGTTACATATAGAAGACTACCAATCATAGATCTATACAACCTCTGATCCACATCCTTAGATGAGTCGTCTATGCTCGATTTGAAACCTGTTACCATCGGAGTAAGGACAGGTTTGCAATCTTCCATTTTGAATTTCTTGAGCATTTCCTTGATGTACATGGCTTGAAATATAAATATTCCTTTCTCTTGCTGAGATATTTGAAGCCCTAAGAAGTATGTGTTAAAATTGGACAACTAGGTCCAAACTCCGGGTTGTGCTGCTCAGATGACGATCGCAATATTTTTATTGGATTCCTCTTTCGGAGAGGTGTAAGATTGATCTAAAGATCATCTCGATCGGATGAGCAGAACATATACTTTGAATTTATTCCACTTACGTGCTAGGTCGGCCTAGAATAAAATATTGACTTAAATGTCTTAAAGGACGTGTCACACACCCCCAAAGATTCCTATATATTGGAGAGACTTGGAGTTCATTTGACACACATTGGTGTGGAGGAATTCTCTCTCTCTTGATGGCGTTGGAGCTGCATATTCTTTGTTTGGGTTGTTCTGGGGTTATGTGTGACACGCTAGGCTGAATGACCTATTGGAGACTTTGCTGGTAGAAGCATCCTGCTGATCGCCGTAACGTTACCATTTCCTATCTCTGTTTTGGCTTGTCTTCTATCGATCTATTAGTATGTTCTATCTTCTTCAGTATTGTGCCCTAATCTGAAATGGCATAGAACATCAGCAGAATTTAACATGGTATCAGAGCTTGGGTTGAAGACATGCCCTAGTTAGCGTGGAAGAAGGCTTGAATCAGCGTGAGCAAGTTTGTCCATTAGCGTGGAAGGAGCTATGGGTAACAGCATATGGTTCAGGCATGTTTATGGGAAAACAGATTCGGTAAGGGATGTTTTTAAAGGCTAGCTTGCTGAGCTAGTTGGCCGAGATACTTATATATAAAACGCTACCATATGTGGGTAGCTGGAAGGCAATCCGGTTTCATGATTTTCATCGTTGGAATATTTTCTAGTTAGCGTGGAAGGTGACAATCTGTGAGGACGCTGTCCGTTCCTTAATAGAGAAGGGCACAGATGTTGCTACAGGAGGGACGCAGTCCCCACCTCATTTTTGGAGGACGCTGCCGGTCCATATCAAAGGAAACATACGAAGGAAAGCCCCGTATCTCTTGTCCCGACGTCTGGAATCATACGAAAGAAAGTGTCCCGACGTCTAGAAACATACGAAGGAATTCATCACACGAAGACATCTGTACGTATACACGTTTCTCACCATTTATTTGCAGGCTTTAAAGGCCAGCGATTGGGGTTTGGTCCTATTTTAAGTACAGATATGAGAAATGATATGAACAGATCATCTCAGTCCCGTAGAAGTGAGCGGAGTGGTAGCTTGTTACGTGCTTTTTCTAGCTATTTGTGTAGTGCTTCTGCGTCATTCGTTGTGTCCACTATGCGCTCTGCTGGGGCTTCCGTTGCTTCTTCAATTCTACCCTTTGACGACGACAATCGCATCAGAGAACAGGTTTGGGACATCGTAGATGCAGATGATGTGCATGAGATTGTCTCAAAGCGTGATGCCCCAGTTGCATTTCTGAAAATACAGCCGCGGCCAAGTACACTTGAAACAGAAGATAATAAATTTTAAAGATGTCTTTCCGTTATTGTTGGTTGTTACCAGTGATGCTATTGTCACTGAAGGTGGATATGCTAAAAGTGGGGGAAGCTTACCTCAGTCAGGTGAGAGCAGTTTTGTCCCGACGATGCGGACCGTGGGCAGCTCGATATCGTGGTTAAGAAAGCCGCAATCTGATTGAAGGTTGCCGCTGCAACTATATAGTGTCGCTGCCCTTCAGAAAGAAGTTCTGGGCGTAAAATAGCTCAGCTAAATCTATAATAATTAACGCGGAAGCATAGATGAATTTTTTTTTACAAACACGTACAGCGGTGATGCCTCGGGCAGCATTGGGCGTGGCAGCGGTGAGTTGAAGGAAATTGGAGTTAAATGCTGCGAATTCAGATCTCGAGAAAAGTAGGCAAATTGCAGATTAATCTTCTGAGCAGCTAGAGGCTGTTCGGATAGTCAAACTGACCCTGGAAGCAGATTTGAAGAAGTCAAAAGAAGAGACAGAGTACTGGAAGAAGGCTGCTGCAGTAACGGCATCTCACAATGGAGCAATGAATGGAAAGATAGCTGACAGATCGATTTAAATGCTGACGATGGTGATAAACACGGATATCTTACTTAAATGGGAGATGGCTTGATAAATGGACGACGCCATCTCGCAGAAAACTCTAAATCTCAGCGAATTAAGAGCATGAATCCACCGTCAATTGGAAAACGTGGAGAGGGCACCAGTCGTCAAATGAATTTACATCTAGTGTTCGTGCGCCTGTTGTGTGAGCCGACGCTGTGTCTCCCTCACCGGTAATCCAGCGTTGCTTAAGAATGAGCATGGAGCAGAATTGCTCATTCCTGTTTGTGGAACGGCTTGTGTGCCCACTGTGGTGGCGGAAGAGTGGTGGTGCCTGGGTGCTGGTCTGCGGTGGGCAACAAAACCGTGAGCAACGTGCTGGAAAGCAATTGCTGCTGTAGGTGTTTTTTTGTGCTGTTGCGTAACCTGTGGTGGATCTGCCCACAATGTCGCATGGCGTGAAGCGACCAATGCTGAAGTCACAGCGTAGTATGGATGTATGTGAGGACGGCAATGGTGTGAACAATCTGGAATAGTGCCACATTACGATGAACATTGAAATACGCCTGTGGATCATATTTAAAGTCAGCAACTCAAGGCAAGCGTGCTTTGTGGAATAATCACGTGAAGAAGTCTGAAAGAAACAGTGCTAGATTGGGATCACTATGATACCCTATTTAAGCTCAGAAATATGCAAACTAGTGAACAGTTAAGGCGAAAGTATTGGAACAGCAGCACTCTTTGCAGGTTTAGGAGGAAGAGAACCCTGCCTTGTACATCAAGGACAAGAGTCCAAGAAATGTAAGTGAAGTTCATATTCAGCAAGCCGTGATGAATGTGATAGTTCTAAATCTGTGATTCTATGTCACTGTCATCATGACAATGACATAGACAGACACCCATGTTTGAAGCTGGAAATTTTAAAGGGTTGACTGCTGAAGTCCTTGGGGAAATTCTATGTAGTGGTCAAATTGTTGACGAAATGGGCATAGATGTAAGTCATTGAGCCAGGCAAATTTTGACAGCCCTAGGAGCAGTCTGCTGAAATAACCAAAAATGGGCAAATCTGGAAGCAACTCAAGGTGCAATGCCTCAAGTGCAGGATAAACCAAGGTAGATTGGATCCCTAGTTTTTGTAAGCTGCAGTCTTAGAAGGCTGTTTGAAGGAGCTACTCACAGAATAACTAGTGGCTGAAAGGAATTCTAACACAAGCTGAGGCTTGTTGATATGTTCCCCCTGTATGACAGTGACATAGATAGACACCTATGTAGCAGCAAGCATGTGACTGTATCAGTCTTACATTGGAGCGTTATGGTAAACTTAAAATGTGAACTGAGAAGTTTATGTAGCTTTTTGTCACATGGTTGGAATCTTGAATCATGATCAGCAAAGTTTGATTGGATGGCTTTGACTGTGGGAGATCAAGTCCCTATTCCAAGTTGGTGTCTGGGATGCCCTCATTTAAATAGATGTCTTCTCCCTAGAGAGAAGCCGACATTAAGAGGGAGATATATCTGTATATGCTCCTGAGTGGATACCTTTGTTCAACGAAAGAAGATCCTTATGGCTCAAAGACATATGGCTTCAGAGGGGGAAATTCTGGAAGAAATCCAAGAAGCCATATAAATACCAAGGGTATCTAGCAGCCATGAGTACTATTGTACAATCTAACTTTGGATCCTTTGAGGAAGTCGTAAAACATCAAGTCTGGAAGGATGCTATGCACAAAGTATGAGTCCATTATGAAGAATGACGTCTGGGATGTGGTTCCAAGACCTTAGGACAAAGCAGTTGTCACCTCGAAATGGCTCTACAAGATCAAGCATGGATCTATTGGAAGTGCTGAAAAGTTCAAGGCAAGATTCGTTGCCTGTGAGGAAGGTATAGACTATGATGACATATTTGCAATTGTGGCCCGAGATACCACCATTCGATCTATTATAGCCCTTGCTACTACGCAAGGATGGAGTCTTCATCAGATGATGTGAAGACCGCATTTTTCTGCATGGTGTGATAAAGGAAGAGATATATGTGGAGCAACCTCTGGGGTTGAAAGTCCAGGATCGGGACACCCATGTCTGCAGGTTGAAGAAAGCCCTCTATGGGCTGAAACAAGCACCCTGAGATTGGTACAAGAGGATAGATAGCTACTTGATGAAGCTGGGCTTCACTCGAAGTAATGCTGATCCGAACCCTTACTTCAAGATTGTCAAGGGAAAACCTCTCATTCTGGTGCTGTATGTGGATGACCTCTTCTGACAGGTGCTGACCCTCTCATTCATCAGTGCAAGAGGGAGCTCGCTGCTGAGCTCAAGATGAAGGACCTAGGACTGATGTCTAGGCCTGAAGGTCTAGCAGAGACCTGGTGAGATTTTCCTTTCTCAAGGAAAATACATTATGAAGTTTCTGGTATGATGGACTGTAAGTCCATAGAACTCAACTTTAAGAAGTTGAGTAGCAGTGTTGCTGGGCCCGTCCTACTGAGTATCGTCAACTCATAGGGACCCTGATGTTCTTAATGAACACCTGTTCGGGCGTATGTTGTGCAGTGAACACTTTGAGTCAACACATGGTTGATCATAACATTCATTGGGTTGGTGCCAAGAAACTCTTGAGATATCACTGAGGCACGATAGACCATGGGCTGAGATACACTGCCGGGAGTATGACACTCCATGGATATACTGATGCCGATTGGGCTGGCAGTGTGGTGGATCGCAAGAGCACATCTGGATGCTACTTCACATGTAGATCTGCTTCGGGTAGGAATCTAAAGTCGGTAGCCTTGAGCACTGCTGAGGTCGAATACATTGTAACATGTATGGCCTGTTGTGAAGTCACTTGGTTGCGAAAGCTCTTCTGTGAGCTGTTCGAGCATGTGCTAGATGCCACCGTTATCCTTTGTGATAACCAGAGGGGGATTCATTTGTCATAGAATCCCAGGTTCCACGATTGATCCAAGCATGTTGATGGCTGGTACCACTTTATCTGGGATATGGTACAACGAGGCGCCGTAAGGCTCGATCATATAGGAACTGATGAGCAGGTCGCGAATATTCTCACAATGCCCTTGGGGAAGGTCATGTTCCTAACCTTCCGTGAGAATCTTGGAATCATGGAACGACCCTATTCTGAGGGTCCTGTTGGACGATGAGCTCTGGGAGCTCAAAGGGGGTTTTGGGGATAGCTTCTCGGAGCTATAAGCACTTATGGTGCTTCTGCCCCATCGTTGTGATTATTGAGTTGGTTCGCCTCTCATTTATCTGTGCCCCGTATGCATCCTACCCATTGAGTTTAGGGCTCATGGGAAGTACCTCTCATTTGGCCAATGAGGTGGGAAAAGCTAGAGACTATTAGCAAAGACTGATGGACGCATCAGAGATTGCCGTACTCTCTATCTAGGATGGCACGGTCCAACCACTTGATCTGAGATCAAGTTTAGTGAGGTCTGGGACCTCTGCCTGACTTCGGGTCAGATGAACCAACTTCGGGTTGGTTGGAGACTCTTTGTGAGTCTGATAGAGGTTTCGGACCTCTGGGCTGAATCTGTCAGTCGGGTATGATGTCTTTGTGACTGACCCACTTCTGTTCTGAAATAAAGAGGCCAGCAAAGCAAGTTACGGCGGGATGACGCACGATGTTTGGATTGCACTTGTGGACGGAGTTCTCCCTAGTTGAGAGGGAGCGTTAAAATTGGACAACTAGGTCCAAACTCCGGGTTGTGCTGCTCAGATGACGATCGCAATATTTTTATTGGATTCCTCTTTCGGAGAGGTGTAAGATTGATCTAAAGATCATCTCGATTGGATGAGCAGAACATATACTTTGAATTTATTCCACTTATGTGCTAGGTCGGCCTAGAATAAAATATTGACTTAAATGTCTTAAAGGACGTGTCACACACCCCCAAAGATTCCTATATATTGGAGAGACTTAGAGTTCATTTGACACATCGTTGTGGAGGAATTCTCTCTCTCTTGATGGCGTTGGAGCTGCATATTCTTTGTTTGGGTTGTTCTGGGGTTATGTGTGACACGCTTGGCTGTATGACCTATTGGAGACTTTGCTGGTAGAAGCATCCTGCTGATCGCCGTAACGCCACCATTTCTTATCTCTATTTTGGCTTGTCTTCTATCGATCTATTAGTATGTTCTATCTTCTTCAGTGTTGTGCCCTAATCTGAAATGGCATAGAACATGTTCAGAAATTAACAGTATGTCAGCTCACCAAGTAAAGACATCTCGAACTCACTTTGCATCTTTGTGGCAAAGTTCTTACTTAGTCGATCATCATTGCTACCAAATATTATATCATCCACATATACCTCAGCGATTGTTAAATTATCTTTATCTATTTGTACATAAAGATTGCTATCAACAATACCTTTCTTGAACCCTTGTTGACGTAGATATCCATCAAGACAAGCATACCATGCTCTGGGAGCCTACTTGAGACCATTTAGAGCCTTCTTTAACCTGCAAACATAGTCTTCTTTTTCTGATAGTAGAAAACCTTCAGGTTGTTCGATGTAAACTTCTTCTTCTAATTCGCCATTTAGAAATGTTGACTTCACATCCATTTGGTAGACTTTGATTTTTCTTGAACATGCATAGGCGAGAAACATTTGGATGGCTTCCATTTTGGCAACTGGTGCAAATGTTTCGTCGAAATCAATTCCTTCCACTTGTGCATAACCTTTGCAAACCAATCTTGCTTTGTTTATGGTAACCTGTCCATCTTCATTCTATTTGTTCCTGAACACCCATTTTGTCCCAATGAAATTTTTATCTTTTGGTCGTGGAACTAATTCCCAGGTGGTATTCTTCTCGATTTGATCCAATTCTTCATTCATAGCTACTACCCAATGTTCATTCTGGCTGGCTTCCTCAAAACTACTAGGCTCAAAGGTTGCTAGAAAAGAAATGTGAGCTTGTTGTGATGAACGAAGCTGTCGACCTTCATTTATGTCACCAATGATTTGATTTGATGGATGGTTCTTTTGAATCCATTCTTCTGTTCTCTTTGGAGGAGCTTCTTGTTGTTGTTCTGGTATGTCTTTATGATCATTACTTCTTCCTGGTTGATAGTTACTTCTTGTTCTAGAATTTTCTCTGTATCTTTTTCAGCCTTTGTCTCAAGTTTCAAACATTCTAGATCCTCATAATTATTCGTTAGAATGCCATCTTCGTCAAATGTAACATTTATGCTCTCCATTATCTGTTTTCGTCTTAGATTATAGCATTTATAGGCCTTTCTTTTGCGTGAGTAACCAACAAAGATACCTTCATCAACACGTGATTCAAGCTTACCCAAATTTTTATCTTCTCTTTTGATATAACATTTGCTTCCGAAGATTCTGAAATGTTTTACATTAGCTGGTTTTCCTTTCCATAATTCATATGAGGTCTTGTTACAATTATTTCTAAGAAGACTTAGTTTGATAATGAACACTGCCATATCAATTTCTTGAACCCAGAAATTTTCATCCAATTTTGAGTCCTTCAACATTGTTCTACCCATTTCCTGTACGGTTTTGTTCTTTCTTTCAGCAACTCCATTTTGTTGAGGTTTTTGTGTTGTTGAAAATTGTCTTTTTATTCCATTTTCGTCACAGTATTGTTGAAATAATTTGGAAGTGAATTCTCCGCCATTATCTGATCTTAGACACTTTATTTTCAAATTAGTTTCATTTTTGACCAACTCCTTGTAGATCTTAAAGCACTCAAATGTTTCAGATTTTTTTCTTTAGGAAACTGACAACTGTCATCCTGGTATAGTCATCTATCATTAACACGAAATATAATTCTCCATCTAAGCCTTTTGTTCTCACAGGACCACATAGATCAGTATGTATCAATTCCAATGGATGTAATGTAAAGTGTTCTTTTGTTTTAAATTGGACTTTTGTCTGCTTGTCGTGTCGACAAACCTCACATAGTGTGTTGGAAGGTTTTGATATTTTCGGCATTTCTCGTACTGCTTCCTTTTTGCTTATCCTGACAAGATTGTCAAAGTTTATGTGACCCATTCGTTTGTGCCATAACCAGCTTTCATATTCTTTCGCTAGTAGACATGCTTTAGTTGCTTCATCCAGAACATATATGTCGTTTGGAGCTCGACTTGTCGTAGCCACAATTTTACCATACCTGCCTTTCCTGATTTCACATTTTGTGGAGTTGAATAACATTGTGTGTCCTTGATCACACATTTGTCCAACGCTGAGCAGATTGTGATTCATGTTTTCAACTAATAGAACATTCTTGGCTATAACATATTTTCTTCCGAGAGTGACGGTACCTGATCCTATAACATTTGAAGATCCATCATTTCCAAAGGATACGATTCCATCCTTCTTCTCTTCTAGGGATACAAATTTCCTTCTATCTCCAGTCATATGCGTTGAGCAACCGCTATCAACATACCACACATCTTTGTTGTTTTTAGCCTTGAGAGCGAGAGCACAATTATCAGTTTTCTTCTTCTTGCATGTTCGTTCGTTTTGTGGCTTCGAAGATTCTTCTGGAGGATTTTCAAGTCTGCAGTTTCTAGTTATGTGTCCAGTACTGGTAACAACATTCCACATATTATTTCTTAATTGTGTCATAGTCTATTAAATATATTGATTGGGCACTTGGGAGGAGGTTATTTGGAAAAGTCTCTTGAGATTGTATTTGAGTTCAGAATAGATGTGACATTATCATTGTAATTAAATTTTCCATATGAATAATAGCCATAAGAAAAATATATTGATTGTGGATTGAAATCTTTAATTAGGGGAATAATCAACCAAGAAAAGGATATTCTTGTGAATCTACATCCCATTTAATGAAGTCTACATGCATGTCAGATCTCATAGGTTCATTGTATTTTGTTGTAGAAAGTCCTGCTTCTTATTCTTTGTAACCGAGGCAAGTTTTGTCATTGTAAGATCGTTTATTGTTGATGAGTTCTTCCAATGCCCCTGGTACCTTCAGCATAATTTTGACGTTTTCTCCCTTCTGCTGATCTGTGACAGACTACTTTGGTGTCTAATGGCCCTTTTCTGATTGCTATTGACTTCTTCTGAAGTGACTCTTCAATGCATTTGTGTTCTTCAACTTCAATTTTGAGACCTTGAACTTGTTCTTCAAGGGTATTGGAACGGATCTTCTCCACCTTGAGATATTTTATAAGCTTGATTGCTTCCTCATAAAATTCTTCTATGGTCCATCTGTCTTCTTCGTTGTTTGATACCTCTTGTTTATTATGCTTGTGCAACAATACTCTCTTCACCTTGTTCTTCATTTATCCTTGTCTTCACTGAATGATGAGCTATCGCACACTAAAAAGTTCCTTTTGGATCCTTTCTTTTTGCCTTGCTTGTTGAATTTCTTGGCCTTTCTTTCTTTTGAGGTTGCTGTCCATGCATTAGGACATTTTTATAAATGCCCATATCATATAGTAGGCTGTATAATGGAAGTTTGCCTGAACATTCTCTTACTGATTGTTTCTGATTTTTCTCTTAAAAGTGACTTTATTAATATATGGCTCCCCTTCTTCATCATCTCCCTTTTCTTCACATTTGCAGGTGCATGTCTTTTCAATTGATGGTTGTTTGTCCTAATTAGTTTTCTTAGATGCAAAAAGCGTAGTTTCTAGATGCGAAGTACCCTCTTCTTCATCAAGTCTCATTTCATATGCTATGAGAACTCCATGTAATTCCTCTTTGCTGAGTTTGTCCAGATTTGCACTGTATTCTAAGACTGATACCTTTGGGTTGAATCTCCCTAGTAATGTTCTAAGAATCTTTCATATAATAGTCTTCTCGTCAACTAACTCTCCCAATCCTTCTAGAGTGTTGGTTATTTCATCAACGTATTGGAAGTATGCATTAATGTTGCCATCTTCTTTCATTCTGAGTTGCTCAAATTTTGCTCTATAGATTTGAAGCTTTACTTCTTTGACATTTGAATCACCTGCATATATATTCTTAAGCTTGTCCCATACATTTTGGCAGTTTTACAACCCAACACCTTATGATAAGAAGATTCAATAAGTCCACTGATAATAATATTCTTTGCTTTTGCATCATTTACCAAAATCTTCTTACCGTGTTCATCTATGGTTGGTGTAATTCCATTTTGAACGGTGTCCCATACTTCGTAACCTTGCGCCAAGAGATAGACCTCCATTCTTCCTTTCCAGAGTGCATAATTATTTTCATTGGACAGAGGTACACCATTCTTGGTATGCTCCATGAACTCCTTCTAGCTGTTAAACTGTTATTGAAGGAACCAAGCTCTGTAACAATTGTTGGAAATACTGAGGAGGGGGGGGGGGGGGGCGGGGTATTCCTTTCAATTAGAGCATTAGTTAATCTTAAATTATTATCAGTGTTTGCTGCTATCATTAGTAAACAAAAGTAAGGTGGAAACACACACAGTTTTTAAGGTGGAAACCCACTCCGGGACAAAAACCACCTAATGCTTTTCTAATAATTCTTTAATATTCAACTCTAATTAAAAATAAAGCTCCAACTTCCTAGAATCTAGAAAAACTTTATTCTCCAGCTCCCACTGGATGGATGCTCCAACGCCCGAGATTCTTCAGTAGTCAACTGAATGGATGCCCCAACACCCAATGAGCTACAACTCTCCCTAGCACCACCCTACCACCCTGTAGAAGAATAAAAGAAGAATGGACTCCCGTACCAGGGAAAATGGTCCACTTTACAATGATACAGAATGATATATAAGAAGAAGACACACTAGACCATAACCGCAACTAAGACACAACCACCTAATGATGATCCTAGACCTCCCGACACTGCCTCTTCAACTCTTGGCAGATAGACACTAGTACAATTTTTACAATAATGTATTTACAATGACTTAGTACAATGATACCTTTACAGTGATTGTATGCAGTGTTGCCCACTTGAAGACTTTATGTGATGAACTTCTTGCTGCTATTCTGCACCTTGATTTCTGCGCTTGTCATGCTACCCTCTGTTGCACCTTGCTTTGCTTTGCTACCCTAGAAAAGTCTGGTCCTTTGCAGTCCTTGACAACACATGATCTAGCTTTTTCTTGCCTTCTAGGAGCTTGATATTGAATCTGGCGTATCTATGTTATTTCAGATCCCCAATATGTGATTTTCGGCTCTGTAGTAGTCCTCTGAGTCTTCTTTCCAATGCCACAGGTCTGACCCAATTTGGATTCTTCAAGAGAGAGTTATGCCCAATCTCTCACAATGCCCTAATTATGGACTGTTTTAGTACATCGAACTTGTACGACGTGCCACGTGTCACTGTTTCTTCATTCGGCTCAGAAATTGATAGAGCGAAAACTGCAGTCCGTGCACTATCTGCCACTTTTTACAGAATTCCAATCCGAAACTCAGAGAGATAGTTATGACGATTTTCCCAAGGTCACTTCTTTGAGATGAATTTCAGGAGCCTGCAAAAACACTGACTTCCACAGATCATATCTCCGAAAATATTGCGCACCTTGATCTGAAATTTTTACAGGAGGTTTCTCAGGATTTCAGCTTCGCCTCATACAAATTTCAGCTTCTGAACCTTCGTAGAAAACAAGTTAAATTGAAAATGCCACGATGACCTGTTTCAAATAGCAAAATCCCTACATAAGGAGGATATGAGGATCACAATTTATATAAATGATTAGGTTGAGAGGGGCTTCAACAAGTGAACGTGGGAGGGATTTTAGGAGCTTAAAAATTATTAATTATTAACTTTTCACCATGCCACAACCCCATGGGGTTTTAGCCCACTAACTGGGGTTACAAACTTCAAACATGAATATCTCTCAAACCCTGAAGAATTGCTTTGCGTGCCATATATCAACAGAAACATCTCGACAAATATAAACCATCAAAAACATTCTTGACCCAGAATATAGTAATTTGGTAGGTCAAAATTCCCATGCAATATTGGGGTAACCCCTGGTGCTTCTTGGGTTGACATCAATGACAATCGCTAATCAACAAATACATCCAATGGACCACGTTGCAGCAACAAAGGGATCAAGATGTGCACGAAATGACGAATTTGTTCCATACCCTACGCACAAAGTTGGGTATTAAAGATTCAGAGAGACATTTGGTGCTCAAGTACCGCGATTGTCTGCACTAACACATTCAGGAGGAAATGGAGTTCCTCGACATTACATCGCTTGGCACGACATATCACTATGCCTCCAAGATCGAGCAGAAATTTAAGCAGAAGAAGCGAGACTTTGGATTTGCGAATCTGAAGCCAGGGAAAGGTGCCCCCGAATCGAAGAACAAGGGCCAAGGCCAAAGCAATGCGACTCGGAACAACACCACAAATCCAAAGTAGGACACGAGGAAGTGGTGTGAATTTCATAAAAGCCGCACTCATAGCACAAACGAGTGTCGAGCCAAACAGTCATTGGTGGCAGAACTAAAGGCACACGAATCAGATGCATTTTCTGATCCTGAGTCAAAACCAAACAAAGGCAATGACAAAGGGAAGTAGATCATTGACGCGGATCCCAGTGCCATTGTTTCCACCACCAAGATCCAGAGGGAGGATCCCGAGGATCCGGAGGAGGGGGAGCGCCTCTTCCATTCGTAGATGTGGGTGAAGGGTTCTCCACTGCAATTCCTTGTCAATAGCAGAATCCAAAAGAACCTCATTTCACCAGAGGTCGTGAAGCGTCTTGGCCTACTGACCATAGCACGCCCGCAGTCGTATACCATCGGGTGGCTTCACCCAGGGAGAGATCTCTGCATCCGCCAGCAGTGCCGCCTTCCGTACAGTATCAAGCCATTCACAGATGAGGTATTGTGTGATGTTGCTCCCCTTGATGTGGCTGATATGTTATTGGGACAACCATACTTGTGGAGGCGACATGCTGTGTATGAGTCTAGGCCTCGTGCTGTTATTATTATTTTGGGAAATAACCTGTACGGGATACCAGAGGTAGTACCGCCTCCTGTCATCTCTTTGACTACTGCAAAACAACGCAGTAAGATTGTCTCCCAAACTAGGAAATTTATTTTCCTTACAACTCGCTCACAGGGAAAGAAGAATATTGTGGCCACAAACTCGAAACAGGGCCCCCCTACACGGCTGCATCAGATGGACAAAGTCATGGAGGAATACGAGGAAATTTTCTCCTCACTCACAGAAGTTCCTCTACATTGTCAGGACAAGCACTCCATTGATCTGACCCCCGACGCACCGTCGCTTGATGTTGCCATACCTCCTGCAACTACACATACAGAATCCACTCATGTACTGTCTGAGGCTGATAAAGAAACCAAATTTACTAAACACATCAAGCATGTTCGCCCATAGGTCCATGACATCTTCGACAAATCTAATACCCAATTCAACATAATTTGCCTCATCTCATGGAGGATCTCAACGCAATGGGGACCATTGCTTCCTAAGGAGTGAGGAATGATCCAAGTGGATATTGGTGGCCACCCACCTATTCCATTTGAATCCCCACCGTTAGTTCTTTCAGTTTTTAAGTTGCATCACAACTTACTATTTTTAGTAGTTTTTCGGGTCCTGAACTTCCGGAGCCGTTTTGAGGCCCTAAACAACTCTTTTTGGGAAAACTGAGAGGAACACCAAAAGTTGTAGTCCTCAGGTAGATCTTTCTAATGAGCTATTGAGCACGTCAAACAGAGATTGGATGCCAAAGTTACGTCCCTATGAAGTTGAAACACCAATGTACCCAAACAGGACCCACAGTTTTGGCGCTTCATCTGCTAGGGTTAGGTTTTTGGACGTTTCAAGTTTTCCATTGTTTCTCAATAATAAATAGGCCCTCGAGCCTCATTGTAACACAATTCAGAGGTCTATAGCCACCACATATCTTCTCAGAGATACGCTACCAGCACCCTAGCTAATTTATTTCCATTATCTCTGTAAGCATATTTCAGTCATTTGATTTTAATGAAATGAAGTGTTGTTTCCGCTGCTTCTCTGTGTTTATGTCTATTTCTGTATTTTATTGCGTTCGTGCATAAATCCGGATCAACAGCATAAGAAACTCATACCTTAATGTATCTTAAGGGGATGCTATATGGTCTGCACAATCAATCTGGATTAGCGCAATATAACTTCTCATCATATCAACTCAAACATAAATAAGGTCATTATGTCCATAATAGTAACTAGCTAACATGTTCACATCATAAACTCATAAGCATTTTCTGTTCATGCATAAAAATCACAGATGCACAGTCAACCTAGATTAGCATTACATAATATCACAACATATTAACTCATACCTAAATGTCGTAACCCTAACCATCTGCATAGGCCAATCTAATTTAGCATGATACATATAACATCAAGATATTAATGTTATAACCCTAATCATCAAGTTAACTAATATATAAAAACAATAAGTTAACATATAACATTCTCATCAACAACACATAACATAATCATTGAGCTAACTACAAGTTAACGTTATTCATCTATGACATGTAACATAATCATCAAGTTAATAGCATCCCTGACTAACCAATGCGTGTACGTATGATCAAATTAGTTAACTAACATCTATCATGCATGTAACCATAATGTCAATAGAATGAAAGGAATACACACAACCATAATGCATATGACTACACTGATCAACTAACATTTATCACATATGTAACCATAATAATAATATAATGACAAACATATAAGTTACTCTAATGCTTACAACAACCATGAATCACATACCTACATGCCAAGCATACAAACTTATATGACGATCTGCTCTTACCCCAAAGTCCATTGTTGCAACATCACTTTAATGATCTTCATCTCCTTCTCTATCTCAGTCATCACATTAGCATCATAACATACCAATATCATCATGATGACCTACTTTCATAAAATGACCTTATGCACAACAACCTTCACCAAACCAATGTAAACTTGACCGTATGCACCCACTTGACATGTATAACCAATCATGAATGACCAATGCATGTCCCACATATAGCATCACATAAGAAAGAATACACAGAAAACACACAAGCATGGCCAATATGTGACTTAGCATAAACAAGCAATGCATACACAACATGTAGCAACATATAAGCAAGCGTGCACGAACAATACATAAGCAAGAACAACACATAACCGGTCATACACTCATGAAAACATGTTGACAACCACCCCATCAACACTTCCATGGCGATACGACTGCCACCATGGCCAACACAACACATATGCAACAAGAACATATAGACCACAAGCATACTAAACACATATGCAATCAGCATAAATGCATGCTCAACTCACCACCCATCCAGTCTGAGAGTTGAACCATGCTCTGGTACCACTCTGTAAAACCCTTCTCCCGCATCTACCCAAGTAACCGACCAACCTGGGTAAACATGCGACGATGGGCTACTATATGAGATTCAACCTCCTAGATGAACTTAAGGAAGTGGAACCGACGGAAACAAGACAAACACACCTTACACGGTGTTAGCACTGGAATCAACACTTGGATTGTGACAAGTGCCTGACCAGACACATCTTAAGCTCAAGGGCTATTTTATGATTTGGATTGGATTATTGGAAAGTGGTTGAATCTTACATTCGTTGAAAGGGTTTCAAACAGATAACTCTCATTTACACATATGAGGGTACTAGGGCTTGATATGGTAGCAAGGGTAAATTTGTAATCTATTGGCTAGGAGAATATGCAAAAGGACAGTGGGTCTATGGGATAGAAGTCTAGTGTTTGGATGAAGAAATAACACAAGATCCAGATTGGTAATACATCAACAAAAGAAAGCTTTTACAAGACTTACAAAAATTTCATGTACATCAAAGGTATATGTTACATGGAATGCTCATGGATAAGTTACCATACATATATTATCAAGAAAGCTTGTCAGGCAAGACTGATAAAATTAGATAATGATGCATAGATATATCATGAGACTAACAAGAACATGAAACAATATTAATATCACAGTCTTGAACTGAAGAATTCAGATATGGAAATACATGAGATAAGTAAACAATACACACACCAAGCTTTCATAAGTCCTCAAGAATTCTTCTGATATATTATATATTCAAAATGTAACATAGTATGCTCTGAAAAATACAGCCAACAAACGAGGTCGACACTAGCAGTTCATCCAAGGAATGAAAAACATAGAAGTCATTCATGGAGGAGTGTAGAAAAAAGTTTAAACAAAGAGATAACATGCTTGATAAAAACATTGTAGCTAAAAGCAAAGAGGAACCAACTTCCTCTTCAAGAGGTAAACATAGGAGAAGACTCATCATGACAGAGGGACCTTCAGAGGAAGTCAACCTTGAAGCCCTAACATCCAGCCCTGTTCTACCTTCAAAGGAAGTCAACCCTGAAGATGAGATCAAACTCTGTTTTAGAGGCAAGACAGGAAACTCAACAAAACAATGACATTTTATTCAAGGAGCCTACTCTTTCACAAGTCTTTTCCTCACTCAAGAACGGAAAAAGCAAATTTTCTGAGACTATCACAATGGAAGAGCCTACCTTAGCTCAGCTTTTCTCATCTATTAGTTCTTCAACCAAGAAGAGGAAGAAAACTATAATACATTCATTTTCATCTTATGAGGAGAATAACGGTGATACAGAGTACAATGAGTCAGAGTTTGAAGGAGGGGAGTCAAGCAAATTCATGCATGGTGGAAAAAGGCCTATATATATTTCAAACCCCTACATTCAAAGACCTCACACGAGGCCTAAGAACAAACTCAGATTAACAAGCAAGCTTATTGCTAACCCTACTCTTAAGGATGAAATCATAAACATTGATGATAGCCCGGAGAATAAAGCCAAGAAGAAAAAGACTCGGCAGAAAAATCAAGCACAGAAAAGGAGGTCAAACAAAAGGGTAACTAAAGCTGAGGCTATCATAATCTTTTCCTCCATAATAGACCTCTGATAAATGAATATGCAGAGCCTAGAAAATCTAAAGGAGTTTTCATTTTGGTTTATATTCAGTATTTTCGGATATAGCTACCTTTTCCAGAAGAGGTAGCTATTGTTTTCAGATTTAGTATATGGAGAAGAAAAGCTACTTTTTGGTTTTATTCTCACAAGGATGACACTAAAGATGATGAAGTGAATGTAATCTCTGTGATGATGAGCTTTTGTCAGGTGTCAGATAACCTCCAGTTGGTTAGCCACTCCTATATTTTTTCATATATGTATACAAGTGTTCCTTTCAGTTGCTGGATTCCACCTTTTATGGAGACAATTTTTGACAAGCTATGAGGGCACTCTGCCACCTCTACTCAACCAGCTCGAGCTCCATGATGCCATGCTTTATCTTTATTTCTATTTCAGTTTTCTCTTTAATGTTTTAGATGAACTCTTCTTTACGTAGAGAGTTGTAATAAATTCCCAAAAATAGATTTCCACTTTTATTGGAGGCTTCTATACAAAACTCCTATTTTGTAAAAATATGTTGTAATGCAAAAACAAAAGGGTTCGTTGGTTGTATTTTGCAGAGCATATTGTGTTACATTTTTTAATATATAATATATCAAAAACACTCTTGAGGACTTATGAAAGCTTGGTGTCTGTATTTTTTACTTATCTCATGTATTTCCATATCTGAATTCTGCAGTTCCATACTGTGATATTAAGATTGTTTCATGTTCTTGTTAGTCTCATGACATATCTGTTAGTGTCTCGTAATTCTGAAGGCTGAAGATAGAATCTCGGAGGGCCAACATAAAAACCACTTCCGACCTAGGATCTAACCCTCCTAGACCCAAAAAGGGATCTCTCTGTTAGATATAGCTTTGTTGATTTGGCATTTTAGGCTAATTATTAGAGCAGAAGGGGTTTGTTTGAAAATTTGTGGTTGAGACAGCAGAAGAGGGCCATTGGGCTATGGAGTCAAATAGGTGTAAACAAACTTAAATAGATGAGTAACTGAGATCGTGTGTAACCAGGCAAGCTAGTCATGTCAATGGGTCTTTACAGTTTGTGAAATGGAAAAGGAGAAGAGATTAAGGTTCAATGTGAATGCAGAGCAGAGTTTATCTGAATTCTACATTCAAATTTAAGAAGAAAACATAGATATTGTTTCAAGACTGAGCAGGGTGCCCGACGACAAATCCTGAACAAAATTTTCTTATCAACAATAAAGAAAGAAACAATATGTGAAACGAGAGGATGACAAATTACATGGAAAAAGTACTTCACTACATATCATGACACAAGAATGTGGAAACATCAAGGTCTTTTCATTCATCCAAAAAAGGTGTTTACAACCAAATGAACATTTTACAATGGTTTTCTCCCTTCAAGTCTCACCTGATACTGTCAATGCATGCGGTATTTAACTAAAACTTAAGTCGGTTTCCCTATCTACTTCAGCGATCGTCATTAATTACATTCTAACAAAAATTGGACAAGTGGAACCATGCAATGGCAGTGATAAGACACATCTGGCCAAGACAGTGGTTGTATTTACTTTGGCAGTCCGTTATTGATTGCAAAGTGATCAGAATCTGACTAGTGTGATGCCGAAGAGGCAGCGATAAAACAAAACCGACACCTGGCTATTTTTTTTCTTAGGAAATAGACACTAGATGATCTGATTTGATTGTTGTGCTGGCTGTCATGTTGCCCATTCTGTTTCTAATTGCCTCTACATTAATATTCAATCCTGTAGCATGATGACGGAGTTTTAAACAGAGAAAACCTTCTTTTCCTTTATAAATGACACAAAACCCTGTTTGAATTACCGGTCATCAGAATGCAATGCCATCGTAGAATTTGGTTGGCAGAGTAGGTCGATGTGGAGCAGCAATGGTGGGAGTGGTAATGGTAAGGCGATAGGTGGGTGGTTTTGTTGCGGCGGGGAAAACCATTTCGGAGGGGTCCTGAGGTGGTAGGTGGTTTCGGCAAAGGGGGGTGCACTAGTCTTGCCCTTGTAAAGGTAAGTCCTAAAGCAACCATTCATTTCGGACCCCGTTTGATAATGTTCAGATGGACAGGGGGGGCCGAAAAATAATGTTGACCCCTGGATGTATGCGAGGTGAGGTAGATAAGCGGAGAGATGAACAAAGTTTAGCGAGGTGTGAGTTGACGGGTTTATCGGATAGCAGAGGATTAATGTGACAGGATGGTGGGGTAGGGGTAGATTTTCACTTAAAACCAAACTTAGGGTAAAGGGCATATGGTAAATAAAGTCATATAAAATATATGATAATATTTAAATGCTCGAAATTCATAGCATAGGTTTATAATGATGATGGCATTAAGCATATGATATGGTAGAGTTTGTAATATAAAGTCTGAAAATCTTATATTAGATGGTTTTTTGAAGGTTTAATGGGTAAGCACTAAACGATGTATTTAGGCTTAATTTGGCTATGGGATTTCTGAAACCTAGGAGAAACCGTTCTTTGCCCCTTTTAACCAACAGTGCCTTCTTGAAAATAAATGACAACCATGGAATATTATTTTCAATATAAACATTCTAATCAGAAATAATCAGTGTCCTTGTGATATTGTGAATTACAGGAGTCTAACAATATCTATGCATCACTATTAAATTTTATCAGTCTTGCCTGGCAAGCTTTCTTGATAATATATGTATGGTAACTTATACATGAGCATTCCTTGTAACAGATACCTTTTGATGTACAATGAAATTTTTGTAAGTCTTGTAAAAGCTTTCTTTTGTTGATGCATTACCAATCTGGATCTTGTGTTATTTCATCATCCAAACAATGGACTTCTATCCCATAGACCCACTGTCCTTTTGCATATTCTCCTAACCAATAGATTAAAAATTTACCCTTGCTACCACATCAGGCCCTAGTACCCTCATATGTGTAAATGAGAGTTTTCTGTTTGAAACCCTTTCAGCGAATGTGAGATTCAACCACTTTCCAATAATCAAATCCAAATCATAAAATAGCCCTTGAGCTTGAGATGTGTTTGGTGAGGCACTTGTCACAATCCAAGGGTTGATTCCAGTGCTAACATCTTTTGGTGTGTCTGTCGAGAGACGAAGATTCTGAACTTTGTATTCTTCCAAAATTGTTGCATGAATGCCTAGTACTGGGTTTTAAAGGTGAATAAAAACTAGTCATTGTTTCTTATTGTAATTGGTTCACCTGGCGACTCCACAAAGAGGATGAGGGGTTTCAAGACTGCCTACTAGAAGAAGAAATCAGAGATCAGCTCCTGTGATTCCAGTTTCTGACCCAGAGAAGATAATAAAGGATGCTAGAGGGAAACAAAAATCAGTTGACGCTGCATCACACTCGGTGAAAAAGCTGCGTGCAAAATACATTCCAAAAGAAAAGGTAACATCATATTCTTTACATCCTAAATAAATTTCAGTTTCAAAGCAATCTTCTGAAATATTTCAAGTTGAAACTGCTTCCATTAAAGGCAAAGTAGATGATGTTAGCTTAGGTTCAGTTGAAAGTATCTCTCAACCATCACTTAGTAGATCAAAAACAAATAGCATTCTAGTGAAAGAAGAGGTTGTAGGTATCAGTGAAGAAAACCAAAAATCAGAAACCTTTGCACTGACAGAATGGGAATTAGAACAAGTGTTGGAAATTGCACCCTTCCTAGATAGAGCTAGTTTAACTGAGGAAGACATAAAAACAATTTTGAGTTTTCTTCAAACTCATCCTGAATATCAGTCTTATTTTTGTCCACAATAGGAGTATTTTCCTTTGTCTCAAAACCCAATTGTTGGCTCATCTTCTTCTCATAAAAAAAGAGATAACCCTCCTGAAAATTTGACACTTAGTCTCTCTGACCTTTTAGCTCAGCAAAACAGAGTTGAAGCTGCCCCAATCCTTCAAGAATCAACATCTAAAATTGATTTTGTTGGAGAAGTTGAAATAAAACCTTATGTTTTCCATTTCTTTGAAAATCCATTATTTTCAACTCTACAAACTGAAATTTCCAGCATTCAAACCTCTGTATCAGCAAGTTTACCTTTTGTACCTTGGCAAGTCATGGCTCATCCTGCTCCTACAAGGATGAAGCAGATTGTTGTTGCAAGATATGCGCCAATCGTCCTTCCTCAACCTTTGAATCCTCTTCCTCAAGAAGACTATCTGAAATATTTTCCCAAATACACAGGAGAGGGAGAAGGAGTATCTGCTGAAGAACACCTAGTTGCCTTCTATAGTTATGCTGATAACCAAAACATTGAACATGAAGATGTTTGGTCTAGACTTTTTGTTCAAAGCTTAGATGGAGAAGCTAGGAAGTGGTTCAGAAATTTGCCACCAAACTCAATAACAGGAATAGATGATTTGGAACAAGTGTTTATAAAACAATTGGGTGACCAAAAAGATTACCTGTATTATCTCATAGAGTTTGGGGCTTTAAAGAAGAAGACTAATGAGTCATTGGTAGATTTTACAAAGAGGTTCAATAAAGTCTATCAAAATATTCCTGTAGAGGTTAAACCCCCTGAAACCACAGCCATGATTACATTTCCAATGCCTTAGACTCCAAGTTTGCACTATGGTTGAGAGTTGAAAAGCCACAAACATTGGTGGGTATGCAGGAGACTTCTATTGGAGTGTAGTCCAATATTATGGCATCAAAAAAGTTGAAATTTGAAGAAGGGAAGGGGGAAAAAGATAAAAAGAAAATGAAAGAGGAGAAACCATCTTCCTCCTCTAAAACTTTCACAGCTGAAGAAAAGCTAGATTAGATGTCTAATTTGATTAAAGATCTTGCTTCTAAAATGACCAAACTGGAGTTAGAAAACAAGCCTGTTGCTAGGCCCATTCAAAATGAAGGAAACAAAAATCAGGCTCCTTTTAGGAGACTCTTTCAACCCCAACAAATTTTACAACACCTAAGGAGAAATTCTAATGATCAAAATGTTCAGCCTCCACTGAATAATTGTGTAGAAGAAAATCAACGAGAAGAAGAAGAGGAGGATGGAGAAATAAATCTTGTTGGAGAGACATCACAGTCAACTTGTTTGACTTTGTAAGAATATGAAGATCAGTCTAGAATAAATCTATTTTCAGATGATTGGGAGGCTCAAATTCATGTTCAAAATGAGAAAATGAAGCCTGAAAATCAGACAAGAAACTATCCTTTGAGGTCAAAAGGGGTTGTCCAACAACCTCAACAAAAACAAGACGCTGAAAAAATCGCTGCCAAGAAAAAAGAAAAGGTTAATGATGTTTCTTCATCACCTAACCTTGCTCCAATCATCAAAACAGTTGATGAAAATAAAGATTTGACTCCACTCAATTTCAGTTTCAAGTCAGAATTGAATAAAATCAAGATTCCAGTCCCACTCCTAGAATCACTGAAAAATCCTGTGTACAGAGAATCATTCAAAATTCTGCTTCAACCATCCCTTTCTCCTCATTCTGTCAATTTTGAAGATGAGCATCCTATTATCTTTTTAGGCAACCATGTCCAAGATCAAAATGATGATAATTCTCCACCTTTTTATCTTTCACTCAACCCTCATAATAAATTGATGCATAACTGGCTGTTAGATTCTGGGGCCTCTCACAATCTGATGCCTAAGAAAGTGATGGATGAACTAGGACTGGAAATTACTAAACAATATCATGAACTCTGCACTTTTGACTCCAAAAGGGTCAAGTGTTTAGGGGTGATCAAAGACTTAGTAATTTCTCTTACTCAACTTCCTATGAAGAGTCTGGTGATGGACATAGTGGCTACTGATATACCATCAAGATTTGAAATGCTTTTTTCTATATCTTGGTCCAAAAAGCTGGGAGGCACTCTTCAAATGGATATTACATATGCCACTATCCCAGTTTTTGGAGGAGAATTTAGGAGGTTTTATAGAGAAACACAGATGGCTTATATCAGAAGTGATCAGCAAAATCTCTCAAATCATCCTATATATGCAGAAGAAAAGGAGTTGGGGTCATCTATTTTACACCTTACTGCAGATGACAATCATTTTCAGGCTGAAATTAATAAAAATCAACAGCTACTCACCTCAAAAGAGAAAAATTCAGAAGTTGGACAAATCTGGAAATTGTGTTTTGATGGAGCCTC
The DNA here is from genome assembly GCA_034641835.2 of Pinus albicaulis. Classification (NCBI taxonomy): domain Eukaryota; kingdom Viridiplantae; phylum Streptophyta; class Pinopsida; order Pinales; family Pinaceae; genus Pinus; species Pinus albicaulis. Next base: position 169,125,655 of record CM076571.1, read on the forward strand.
ATCAAGAGAGGGATCAAGGGCTAGTATAGTTCTTATTTCCCCCACTCAACAAGTAGTGACTTTATCATATAAATTACAATTTGTCACTACTAATAATACTGTTGAATACGAAGCACTAATTCTGGGAATGAAGGCATCAAAAGATTTGGGGGCAGAGCAGCTAATTGTTTTTGGTGATTCAGATTTGGTGGTACAACAGGTGAGAGATAACTATCAAGTAAAAAATTCAAAACTGAATAATTATAGAAATGAAGTCTGGGATTTGATTGAACATTATTTTTCAGCATTCAATTTGAATTTTGTTTCCAGAGAAGAAAATGAAATGGCAGATTCCTTGGCCATTGCTACTAGTAATTTTAAGGTCCCTCTTGATGTCAAAGCTACTTATGATATTCAAATTAAAAACAAACCTTCCATTCTTGACAATATCAAACATTGGGAACTATTTGAAGATAAATAAATTCAGAAATTTTTGGAATGTATGGAGTAGTTTTCAGATATTCAAATTGACAATGAACAAGACACAACTGAAATTCAGAACAACAAGCCATTCAAAAATACTTTGGCTAGAAAAGACATTATTGAGCTGAAAACAAAATTCATTCCTAATGGCTTGGTTCCTCTAGAAAGGTTGTTTGACAATAATGATGTCTTTTTTAGGCCTAACAGTAAGACGAATGGAGAAAGTACAGTTGATTGCAACATTGGTACTGAAAATCAGCCTAGATATGTTAAAGTTTCTAAATCTCTTCTTGAAGAAGCTAGAACTAAATATGTCACGTTGCTAAAGCAGTATGCAGATATTTTTTCTTGGTCTTACAGTGATTTGAAGACATATGAAAAAAGCATAATGGAGCATAAAATCCCTCTTAAATCAGAAGAAAAACCTGTGCCGCAGAAGATAAGTCATATCAATCCTATGCTTCTCCCTATTATTGAAAAAGAAATCAGAAAAATGTGGGAAGCCAACATAATTCCGCCTTTAGGATTTTCCAATTGGGTAGCTAATATAGTCCTGGTTCGAAAGAAGAATGGCGAAATCATAGTTTGTGTTGATTTTCGCAATTTGAATCGATGTTCACTGAAGGATAACTATCTTTTACCCAAAATGGATCATATTTTGCATAAAGTCGTAGGTTCAAAGAGATTTTCAATTATAGATGCCTTTTTCAGGATATAATCAGATTTCAGTTGACAAGCAGGACAGGGAGAAAACAACTTTTACTACACCTTGGGGAACTTTCATGTACAATAAGATGCGTTTCGGTTTAATGAATGCAGGTACAACATTTCAACGGGCAAGGGATATTTCCTTTGCAGGAGAAAAGGACAGATTTGTTGTCATTTATTTAGATCATATAACAGTGTTTTCAAAATCTGATTATGATCATTTGAAACATTTGCAACAAGTGTTCGATAAGTGCAAAAAATTTGGTTCATCTTTAAACCCAAAGAAATCATGCTTTGTTGTCCAAGAAGGAAACGTGTTGGGGCATGTAGTAACAAAAAATGGTATTTGCATTGACCCAAGGAGAGTTGAAGCAATTCAGAAAATTGGTTTACCCAGAAATAAGAGAGAGTTATAGTCATTCTTGGGTAAGATTAATTTTCTGAGGCATTTTGTTCCAAATTTTGCAGAATTAATTAATCATATAAATGTCTTGTTGAAGAAAGATGCAGAGTTCAGGTGGCAAGATGAAGAAAAAAATGCTTTCTTGGCAATCAAATCTTCTTTGGCTGAAGCTCCAGTATTAATCAGAGCTGATTTTGAGAAGGATTTTTTGACTTTTTCATATGCTTCTGAAGAAACTATTGTAGTATTTTTACTTCAAAAGAACATGGAAGGCTTGGAGCAGCCAATTTCTTTTTTTAGCCGTGCATTGAGGGATGCTTAATTAAAATATAACTTGGTTGAAAAATAAGCATATGCACTGGTGAAGGTTCTGAAGTGTTTTTGAATTTATGTGCTGCATTCTAATATTGTTACTTTTGTACCAAATATTATTGTCAAGGATGTATTGTTGCAGCTTGACATAGATGGTAGGAGGGGAAGATGGTTGACAAAAATTATGGAATTTTACATTGAAATCAGACCTACTAAGCTGATAAAAGAACAGGGTTTAACTCGCTTGATGACATAATCAAATTGTAAAGCTCTTAATCTGAATATGGAAATAGTTGAAGAAACAGATAAAGAAGGTATAATTGATTATCCTGACATCTTTTATTCCAATTGGTACAAGGATATAGTGTATTTTTTGTTAAATTTTAGTTGTCCTCTAGAAATGGAAAAATCAAAGAAGAGAGCTTTCAAATTGAAGGCTGTCAAATATTGCATAATGGAGAATCATATTTATTGGAAAGACCTTGTAGGAGTTTTGTTGAGATGTCTAGACGAGGATGATTCCCAAGAAGTTATAGCGGAAATACATGTAGGGGTATGTGGTGGACATTTGTACTCAAAAGCTACTGCAAACAAGATCTTAAGAGCTGGTTATTACTGGCCAACCCTTTTTTCTGATGTTTTTGCTAAATTCAGAGCTTGCACTGAATGTCAAAAGTTTGCTGGTAAGCAAAAGCTACTCCCACTACCTCTGATTCCCATTTCAACAGATGCTCCCTTCCAATAGTAGGGGCTAGACTTCATTGGTGAGATTCATCCACCATCATCGGGACAACACAAGTGGATTCTTATAGCCACAGATTATTTCACCAAGTGGATTGAGGCCATTCCAACCAGAAATGCTACTGACACAGTAATCATTAAATTTCTTTTGGAAAAGATTATGTCTAGATTTAGCTGCCCTCGGAAGTTGATGACTGACAATGCAATGGCTTTTAAATTTGCCAAGATGAACATTTTTTGTCAGAAGTATAACATTGATTTGACTCATTCTACACCTTATTACCCCTAAGGTAATGGGTTAGTTGAGTCATCAAATAAATGTCTAGTGAAAATTATAATAAAAAATGATGACATAAAACAAAAGAAATTGGGATACTCAGCTAGTTCATGCTCTTTGGGCAGATAGGGTGAGTGTTAAAAGATCAAGTGAAGCTTCTCCCTTTTAACTTGTTTATAGTGTTGATGTTGTCATGCCATTACATTTGTCCCTGCCTGTCATGAAGTTTTTACAAGATGAAACTGATAATTCAAACCCCATTCAGAGAAGGATGCTGCAGTTGATAGAAGTTCATCAAAGCTGGGAATCCCTGATGGAAAAAGTAGAGAAGTACAAAGCCAAGTTAAAAGCTATCTTTGACAAAAGAGCAAAACAAAAAACATTCCAAGATGATTCGGTATTGCGTTGGGATGCAAGATGAGAATACCATGGGAAACATGTTTGTGGTTTGGGCCATTCAAGGTTGCTCAAGTTCTGAAAAATAATATATTTCTTCTGAAACATTTAGATTATGATCATTTAGCTGGAGGTCCAGCCAATGGTCATTATCTCAAAAAGTTATTTGTCTATTGAGACAGTCAGTCTCTCCATTGTAAATATCCGGAGTGTTGTTTTAAATTAGACTCCATGCCAAATAATGTTTATGTTTGTAAATAGATTCAGTCTCATTACAATCAATAAAATTCACTCTCTCTCATTAGCTTCTTAAACTAGAAAGTCATGAAAGTTGAAGGCACTGAATCTACAGTCCTTGAAGCCTCACAGGGAGGACTTCATCCCCAATAGGAGCCACTGTTAGCACTGCAATTTTTCAAAAAAAAAGTCAAAGTTTGGACATCATGGTAAGTCATGTCTTTGATCCTCTCTTGTCTCCTAACCTATGGTGAAGAGCCCTGGAGGATTAAATTCTCTGAGTCTTTATCACTTTTTAATAAAATCCAAAAAGAATTGTGGGCCCACTACTCTGTTTCGGTTACAAAGTCGATAGGGTAAAGTCTCTTTAAATATGTCCTTTAACTACTTTCAGAGGTTAAGGTCATGAGTTTCCATTTGAAAAGGGGTCGTATTCTTTCACTATGATTTCCTATCCAAGGTCAAAGACAGAATATTAGAATCATGAGTTCTGTTAGAAATAACACTAGATTAGTTGTTCTTTCCATGAGAAGCAACTATCTTTTTCAAAAGCTATGGTTTTTATAGGAAACAATGTCTTTTTCATAAAGGTAGCAATTACCTGGAAAATTAGTAAAAGGAAGTAGAAGAAACATTATTCAAATGAAACCAACACTCCTATGCAAAGATTGAGGACATGTTAAAGCAAAGGGGTGTTTCCCATCTAAAGGATGTTTGTTTTTCATTGGAGAATGCATTAAAAGGGTGATTGTTTTTTTGCTAAGGTTATACAAATATATTTCTACTCACTAAAGGGTATATGTGTCAAAGTGCAGTACGCGTAGCAATTATTAAGATATGTGATGGACTTGGTGAAATGAGTTTGCAGTAGTCTTAAATAACTTATGTGTTCGTGTCATTCCTATTCACTGAGTCTTAGGGCATGCATAACCCTGCTTCCATCCACTCTTGTGACAGCTACAATTAATAGTTTTATTCTCCATTTTAAAATCATTTGTTAACAGGTGCCAACAAGTAGGGTTTCGCGGAGGGTATTCCTCGTTTTATAGCTGTGCGTTGGAGGTTAGGTTAACAATAAGCAGTATGGGCAAAGGAGGTAATGTGAACCGTTCTGATCCAACTAACACTCGCTTTGTGGATAATCGTGCTAAGGTTGAGTTCAAAGCAACGGGTTGGTACCAATTCTTAAGGAAATTCTCAGGTGAGAATGTGGTCGTGGTTTAAGCATTTGCTAAGACCTTTGATGGAGAAAAGGTTAGGATTGGGTCTCAAACCTTCAAGATTTCTGAAACCACCCTTGCAAGGGCAACTCAGACTTCAGCAATAGGTGGGTCTTCGCATAAGAATAATAAAAATCTCCTTAACATTGCTTCAAATGTTTATTTAAAGCCTAAGCATGAACACATTGGTTGGACTCCTACCATTCATATGTCATACTTTAAACCTGAGTGGCATCATGTCAATGCTACTGTATAGCGCTACATAACTTGTGCGGGTAGGTTTTCAACTGTCCACAAATACCAAATGAGGTTTTTAGCCCATATCTCTGGTGCCAAACCTATAAATCTACCTTTTTTCCTTCACAGATCCTTGTTATCAATGTCTCTAAGGATACAAAAGACCCCAGGCTACTCACTTCATAATCTATATCACAGAGGCTTGATTAAGATATTAATAGCTTATCACCTGAGAAGGAAAATGACTACATGGGAGAAATTTATAACAGATGAGGGATTTAACAGTGTTTATTCAAGAAGAAGAGTAGGGAGGCCCAGAAAGCTGAAAACTCAAGGACAATAGTCAAACCCTACTCATACATCAACTCCCTCACAAGCTGGCCCATCCTCAATGTCATCTAGTAGGCAGACTAGTAGCTTAGCCAAGAAGGCTAGAAACACTACATCTACACCAACAACAACACAACCAAAAAATGAGGTCTACACTAGTAGTTCATCCAAGGAACCACATACATTGAAGCCATTCATGGAGGAGTGTAGAAAGAAGTTTAAACAAAGAGATACCTTGCTTGATAAAAACATTGTAGCTAAAAGCAAAGAGGAAGCAGTTTCCTCTTCAAGAGGTAAACACAAGAGAAGACTCATCATGACTGAGGGACCTTCAGAGGAAGTCAGCCTTGAAGCCATGAGATCAAACGTTGTTTAAGAGGCAAGACAAGAAACTAACAAACAAAACAGTGACATTTTATTCAAGGAGCCTACTCTTTCACAAGTCTTTTCCTTACTCAAGAAGGGGAAAAGAAAAGTTTCCAAGACTATCACAATGGAAGAGCCTACCTTAGCTCAACTTTTCTCATTTATTGGTTCTTCAGCCAAGAAGAGGAAGAAAACTATAATACATTCATTTTCATCTTATGAGGAGGATAACAGTGATACAGAGTACACTGAGTCAGAGTTTGAAGGAGGGGAGTTAAGCAAATTCATACATGGTGGAAAAAGGCCTATATATATTCCAAACCCCTACATTTAAAGACCTCGCACGAGGCCAAAGAACAAACTCAGATTAACAAGAAAGCTCATTGCTAACCTTGATCTTAGGGATGAAATCATAAACATTGATGATAGCCCAGAGAATATAGCCAAGAAGAAAAAGACTCAGCAGAAAAATCAAGCACAAAAAAGGAGGTCAAATAAAAGGGTAACTAAAGTTGAGCCTATCAAAATTTTTGCCTCCATATTAGACCTCTAATAAATGAATATGCAGAGCGTTGAAAATCTAAAGGAGTATTTCATTTTGGTTTATATTTAGTATTTTCGAATATAGCTACCCTTTCCAGAAGAGGTAGCTATTATTTTCAGATTTAGTATATGGAGAAGAAAAGCTACTTTTTGGTTTTATTCTCATAAGGATGACATTAAAGATGATGAAGTGAATGTAATATTTGTGCTAATGAGCTTTTTCCAGGTGTTAGCTAACCTCCAATTGGTTAGCCACTCCTATATTTTTGTAGATGTGTATATAGGTGTTTCTTTCAGTTACTGGATTCCACCTTTTATGGAGACAGTTTTTGACAAGCTACGAGGGCACTCAGCCACCTCTACTCAGCCAGCTCCAGCTCCATAATGCCATGCTTTATCTTTATTTCTATTTCAGTTTTCTCTTTAATGTTTTAGATGAACTCTACTGTACGTAGAGAGTTGTAATAAATTCCCAAAAATAGATTTCCACTTTTATTGGAGGCTTTTATACATAACTCCTAAAGCATTTGGATCTTAAAGATGATAGGTGGGATGAAACAATAAGGTGAGAAGGTGAAAGAGGGAGAGAAACCACTTTCTATCTATAGATCAGGTCAGAGGTCATTTAACTCCAGACCTGCTTGGACATACTCATAGGCAACTCTCAAGGAGGGTAAGGAACAACTTGAGGGATCTTAGAAAGGTTTAATTAACTGAAAAGGATCCTAGTGAGGCAGAGACAGAGTTCTAAACTCCCAGTGTTCCCAATTCATTTAATCAAATCCCAACAAGAACATCTAAGAAACAGATTTCATTAATTCATACATCAGCTAGCGATATATCAGACCACTACACTGGTTAAACTAACTGAAACCAATTATTAGATAACACATATAGCAGAAAACATTAAGGCAAGAAGAGCAGAAACATAGGGTGCCTAACAAGGGCAAATCCTATGCCAGATTTCCGATGCAAGCCAGAAGAAGTGTAATGAAATGAAATAAACACAGAGATAGAAAAACATCACCAGCTGCTTTAGATCAGGATCCAAATAAATGTGCTTGTCATATTAAAAAACAACACTAGTCATGTACAACATTGCCCACAGCTTGAACATTCAGCCTGAATACATCTTTACTCAGCCTATCTTACAGCTTTACCAAAGACTATATCTCACAGGAACAACTTGCAATTCTCTGATATCTCATCAACAACCTTTACAATAGTTTCTCATGAATTTTATGGCAGAAAGATGAGCCGAGGGGGTAGGTGAAGCACTAAATGAAACATTAAAACCTGGAAAAGACAGAGGGCCGAAGCCCATTCTGTTTAAACTCTGCGCATTCATCTTCTGGCATATCTTGGACGAAAGAATGATTTTCTTAGGCCTCCATTTACTCTGGTATGGTCCTGATGTACCCTGGCTGCAGAACTCTGTGGTACCTTTCTGGCATATCTTGGACGAAAGAATGATTTTCTTAGGCCTCCATTTACTCTGGTATGGTCCTGATGTACCCTGGTTGCAGAACTCTGTGGTACCTTCGGTGCAGGAGAAAAATGGTAGATTAATGACTGAATGGTCTGCCATACTGCTTTAACAACTGCTCTGGTAGCTCTGGACTGTGTTCAAGGCGGAAATCTTCTCTGGAACATGGCATGGACTTAAAAACAGTATGGGCACCCGTCCTTCCATGGAGAAAAACATTCTGCTAATGTAGAAAACCTACTATTCATTAATTTCTGCGCTCCGTATTTTCTGTGGGATCTATAATGTTTTCAAATAGGTACTTTGCCTCTAAAATACAGAGTTAAGGCTCTAAAGCCTTCATTTTCGTGCCTTAGACTCTCTGCTGCTCCTTTCTGTCTCTGTCGGTGAAAAAATGTCGTTGTATTAAAACTGTGTAATCATGGCGGCGCTTCCCATCTAATAACTCTGCAGAACACGCAACCTGGTCATGAAATCCATGCATAGAGGAGGTGTATGGCGCGGCGGTGACAAAACAGTGTTTTTGGATGAAATGATGGTGAAAAATGCAGTGAAGTGGTGAAATATGCCAATAATAGGGTTTGGTGGAGAAATGCATCGTGGGTCGTTCGATCATGGTCTATGGGCGTAGATCAACGGCGGAGATCAAACAGTGGAATGATATATGAAATGGGGTGGGATATATGGTTTATAACATAAAACGTTGATTTTAATGCAAAATGCGAAAACTTTGGTTATATGCAGAAATACATAGAAATGCAGTGAATGTAATGAAATGCACGTATGAGGTGGGACCCATAGGTACGAATCGCAATCGGAAATCAGAGTCGGGAGTGGGGCACAATGGTACACATGAAAACTTCCGATGCGATTAGAACGGGAAAGCGCTGACCGTAGGATCGATGGGGGAAAACAACAGCAAAGATTGGATCAGCAAATCGCAATCGGCAGGGCCAAACTGGCGGCACATACGAAGTTCCGATTGCGATTGGGTAAGGAGTGCGATGGTTGTTGGATCTAACGGAGGAATGAACGGGTGTGATCTGATCGGCGGATCGCAATCGCACAGGGCGGATGGGACGTCACAACGAAAGTTGCAATTGTGATCGAGCGGGAAGAGCGATAGCCGTTGGATCAGCGAGGGGAACGGACGGCTACGATGCAATCGGGGGATCGCAATCGGAGGGAGCAAAGGGGAGGCACGACGGAAGTTGCGATTGCGATTGGGCGGGGGTTGCGATTAGCGCTCAACCATCGGATCTACGTGATAGATCAACGGTATAAAACACGTCGCGTGCCTTATAAGCGTGACCCGATCGCATCGGGATTTTTCTTTGTAACAAAGGGAATGCGCCTGTTTGCACATTGCGATTGCGATTAGTGCCTAAGCCCTTAAGCGCTTGGTCTTGGGCAAGGGCATATGTGGGGAAGTGGTTGGGGCTAGCGGGAAAGGGGCTAGGCCCTATAATAATGTTCAAAGTGGGTTTTTATGCCCATTTTAATGCATTTTGAAGCCAAGGAAGGGTAACGATAGGGAGATAAAATGGGAAAATGGCCAAACAAAGGGAACTTATAGGGTTTAAAGGGAATTTTGGGTATGATTTAGGGGGTGAAGGGGGACTTAGAGGGAAAAAGGAGAACTTTGGTAAAGGGGAAAAAAGGGGTAAAATGGGACAGTTTGCAGAGGTACAAGGGGCAAATAAAGGCCCTTTGGAGCAAAATTTTTAGCAATCAGTGAGGCTCATAGACTCAAAACGGCAGAGGGAAAGGATCAAAGAGCGGGGAACATGAAAAAGGCTTCAAGGATGATGTGTTTTCAAGGGAAATGCATTCCTTGAAGGCTCTCAAAACAATCTAGCCCCTTGCTTACTCGCCAAGGAATTTATAAGGGGCTAACACATTGACCAAGTAATGAAAAATGAATCCTATAACCCTACCTTTGACATATGAACCTATAGGACTTTGTCAAATGATGCTTCATTTTTTCTGAGTGATAACACATGCAATTATTGAGTTTTTCTTTGCATGCTTTACTTGATTTTTCTAGATCATTAGGTATAATTCGTTACTTAACATCATCTCAAGAAGGTGACACTTCATATTGAATATTGGAGTAACTAAATATACATTAGTTGTTTTCCTTTGCACACTTTACTTGCGTTTCTGGAACATTAGAAGTTCAAGGTGTAGTTAGTTTCTTACACATCATCTCAAGAAGGTGACACTTCACATTGAATGCTGGAGTAACTAAATATGCATTAATTGTTATATTTTTCTGCTTTCACTTAGAATAGCAGTGCAATTTCAATCTCAGATATAAGATTCATCCATGGAATAGAACTAATGTTAAGGTAGAAATCATTAAGATAGATATTCTATTTTTCAGATTAGATTCTAACTAGCCAACAATCTTTGATTTATTTTTATGTAAATTAGTTTAACTTAGGAACATTTCATTTTCTTCCTTCTTAAAATTTATTAGATTCATTTGATTCCTTCAATAGTTTTTAGACTAACACTTTTAGACATTAAAGACAAAACCCTCAAAATAACATAAAAAATATATACAACGAAGTAAGAAGAAGGTTAACTAAGCACATATAGTGCACCACACTTCATTAATTTACAAACCTCGGTTGATAATTTATGTAAAAAATTTAAGACATTAAATGGACTAAAAAATATCTGAGCTATATTTTTACTATTTATTGCTTTGAGATCGCTTTATTTCTATTATGATCAATTGTATCTGCGTGAGCAAATATGTCCTTTATGCATGAATGTCTGTTGATGGTTAAGTACAGGAATAAATCTGCTTAAGTTATTGCGCATTGTGAAGATCTGATACTATTATATCTATATATTTGCATCAAATTTGATCTGTGAGTCTGTTATCTGTTATGCACATTATCTGTGTTTGCGACAAAGCTGATCTGATAAGTGTTGATCTATATATGTGCACATCTACTTACAATATGCATTAAGTTTTTTTATAAACCGTTTAGGGTCACCACATCAATTTCTTCCTCAAGGTGCGGAAACTTGGTTCCAACACACCCCCCATAATACTTCGGGTGAGACTTTGATCTGCACAAGCAGGTCATTGTCGAAAGGGCCAGTAGTTGGAGGGTTTGTTGGTTGCACAATAAACTCTGAGCGTGGATCAGGACCCCTCAAGCCAACAAATGGTTCAGTTTCTGAGACTTGGATCATTTTGAGGGAGATTTGATGTTGTGGCATCCTACGCAGAACAAATTACAAGATTGGCTGGATAGAAAGCTCTGGGAAATCGCTATCCAAGAGAATCGAAGTTCTAAACTATCTACTAAAAAGTGGGTTCAGAGGTATATCTATACAGAATTTCACAAGATATTCTTTGCATCCTTTGCAATTGAGTTGCATGAGTGGTTGTCGTGATTGACTAAATTTAATACCTACGCAAAGGACAACGAGATCACTCAGTGGACTCCATAATTAGTACAACAATTAGAAAATACAAGCAATACGATTACCCGCGCAATAGATCATTGGATTGATCGTGTCTTGGGAGGATTTGTGAATGAATTCGCAATTGATCAGCTTGTTTCATACTCTGAAGCAAAAAGGATATTTTTCAAGGGTCCCAGAGGTAATTTCTGACGCTCTTTGAAGTCTGCTGAAGATGTTATTGTGTGAATAGGGTTCTCTGTGCGAACATATCGCGTGAATGTCCCAAAGAGGCCCAACTACGCGCAGTGGAAGAATTTACCACACGGACCTAACAAAAGGGTTTATTTATAGTCCTCTCAAGGGTAAATCGGATAGTGAGGACGAGCCAGAAATTAGTAGCTCTAGTGAATCTGCACGCTCTAAAGAAGAGGAAGTCTCCCAAGAAGAAGTTTCACCAGATTAGAACAATCACATAGCCTTGACCATAGTTCAAATCCCATCCACTCCACGTCCACACTCATCTCACAAGTCATCCACTCCACCTCCACCTCCACCTCCACCAGGCGCAAAAATGGTCATGTCTATGAAGCTACCTACTTTCAGAGGTATTGGAAATGAAGATAATGAGCAATTTTGGTTTGTCACTAATGCTGTATGGAGAGCACAACAGGTTAATAATGATGATGTTAAGAAAGCGCAGTTAGCCACTGCTTTTCAAGATCGTGCATTGGACAGGTATATCATATATGTATCAGCGAACCCTAATGCAACTATGGATGAGTTGAAAGATGCCCTAAAAGAGAAATTCAAAAAGCATAAGTCATATGCGCAGTGTGTTACAGAATTTAAAGAGATTCACTAGGAGATAAATGAATCTGTGTGGGAGGCCAATCAAAGACTGAAGTTCATTATCATAGATGGTGGATTCGCTATCGATGATACCTAACACAAGGAGTGGTTTATTGCTATGTTTCTCCTGCATCTGCGCCAGCCATTGAGTCAACGAAAGATTGCCACGCGGGCTGAGGCTGTGGAAATTGCAATGAAATTAGAAGTTGCGCCAGTACTTGTTGCACTTGGGACTCAACAGATTCAAAGTCAGTTACATGAAATGCATTTGGAGATTCAGAAACTATGCAAATTTAAGGGCAAGGAGGTATGCGCAGAGGTCTGGTGCATATGATGTAAAGTTGTTGGGCATCACAAGGATCAATGTCCAGTCTTCAATGATTATTTACACACTGGAGGACCAAGCCCACTTAAGAGCACGGTAGGGCCAAGTGTGACACCTCTAGTATGGTGCGCTATCTGTCAGGCTATAGGCCTGCGTGCGACGAATTTCTATCCAAGGATTAGAAAATACATGTCTGAGTTGAAGCAGTTGTTTTGTAGATTCTGTTTGTCACTAGGACCTGATGAACAACACTGTAGAAGTTTTGACCTGATGATGGACAAAGTTGAAATATATAGAATGCAAGCCGAACCTACCTCACTAGCTTCCCCATCTGGGCATGACGGATTCCAGAACAGAGGAAGACGAAGAGGAGGAGGATCAGATGATCGAGAAAGGGGACAAGTCATTTTCTACAACTGTGGAGAAGTCGGATACTATGCGCACGATTGCCCAAATATTGTGTGACAATCATGAAGGTGTTGTAGACAATTTGATCATGTAATAGAAGATTGTCCTGTGTTAATTGCTTAAATACAGGAGAAAAAGACTTAGACTCTGACGTAGAATCTTCAGATGGTCAGGGTGGAAACAAGTGAGGAAAATTCTAGCATGAATGTGGTCACTAAGAGTGGTGCAACCACTGGTGAGGATAAGGGAGATAAGTCAGATGGTGACCTTTGTATTTGTAAGGCACCTCAGAACAAGGAGGGGTTTGATTTGCAACGTGCAAAAGAGACTTTTGTTGAAGCGCAAAAAGGGTTTACAAAAGGAAGCGCATCGACATCGGGTAGACCAATGAAGGAGGCAGGAATAGATGATGAAATCAAGCCATTTTTACATGCTTGCATTAAGTTACTGCACAACAGAAATGTGGTAGAGAACCTTCAGGAATTGATAGATAACTGCGCAGAAAAGGAACCACCTCAAATAGAATAGAAATTTGTCAAAAAAATCTATAAGATTAAGAAGAGAATCGGGCGAGAGATGTGTCTGACCGCTCAGATCGGTGCTTATGAGATGGATCAGGTTATTCTAAATCTAGGGTTTAATGCAATTGTCTTACCTAAGAAAACTTAGTAGCGCATGGAAAAACCTAAGCTGGAGTGGTCTACCATTCAATTGCGCACGAAAAATCAACATAAAATTATTCCATTAGGAAGACTATCATAAGTGGTAGTCAATATTGAAGGCGTTAAGGTGCTTGCAGATTTCGAAGTTATACAAATTGTGTATGATACTGATCCTTATCCTGTGCTATTGGAATTGGATTGGTCTATTTATATGGATGATATCATAAATCTAAAGAGGAGAAGGATGGAATTTGAAAACAATGGAACCAGAGTCATAATTCCCTTAGATCCTGTAGAAGGTGAAATATACAAAGAACCTGTGTGCGTTGATGATGATATTGACCATATCTATAAGCTGAATTTGCATGACGAAGATTGGATCAATCCAACAGTCGATGGAAGACTTAATTGGGAAAAAGGACAACTCCCGCTTCTCATATTTTGACGAAGAATTGGAGAACTGGCAGAACTGATTACATGAATTATATGTGTTGCGTTGCAATCAAGTGACCAGATCCCTTCACTGCATAACATTAGAGGTACGTGAATTACCATATTATGATGGTTTATGTGATGTAAATATGTTTTTAGGAGAACTTGAAATAATTTTCCCAGAAGGATAGAGATTCTATGCCATGGATCTAGGACTGTGTGCTACTCCTGCACGATGGTGGGAGACTCAAAAATAAAACATGGGCAACTGGGACGAATTCGCACGAATGATGAGATTACACTTTGAATGTCCCATTGTCACAATGGAAGAAGTCTACTCTGGAAAGGATGATCCCCGCAGACATATGGCTAAATGGAGTGAGGTATGGGCCGTAGAACCAAGACTTGAATGGGTACACATGTTCATCCATACGTTGGGAAAGGTGCCTACTGATTAGTACCTGGAGACAGATTTGGGCCCAGGTACTAGTGAATGGTCTGCGCTAATAGAGAGTTTCATTTTAACCTTCAGCTTCGAGAGTGGGTTTGTCAAGATTGGTAAAGCACTGCATGATATTCAAGAAGTTATCTTTGACACAACAAGGCCAAATATAGAGCGTGCTTTGCCAGCCTGGGATGCGTAGATGAGGGATATTGTTAATTTCAAAAATATGACAGTTGAAGAAAATGAAGAAGATCTAAGGAATATTACAATTCTGGAATCTGAGGGACAGCGCAGAGTTGTTAGGCCTTCAATCACCTCCCTAGACGTCAGAAAGCCTCTAAATATTTGATAGGTAAATATTGGATCTGAAGAGCAACCAAAGTTGGCAAAGATTGGAGATTATTGGGATGATGACACAGTGGGAAAGGTTTTTGAGCTACTAACAGAGTATCAGGACCTGTTTCCTATGAAGTTCTCGGAGTTGAAAGGAATAATTGGAGAGCTTGGAATCATGAAGATCACTTTGAAACCTAATGCGCACCCGGTGAAGCAGCGCCCATACAGATTGAATCCAAAATATAAGCAGGACGTGAAGGAAGAGTTGGATAAAATGGTTATTATAGGCATTATAGAACCAATGGAAGAGTCTGATTGGGTGATTCCAGGTATGGTAGTGCAAGATAAGAAGGCAAAAGGAGAAATAAGGGTTTATATGGACCTGTGCAGATTGAATGATTCCTGTGTGCATGATCCATTCCCAACTCCGTTCTTTGATGAGATCCTTGACAATGTCAGAGGATAGGAAGCTTATTCATTCACAGATGGTTTCTCAGGGTATCATCAGATCAAGATTGCACCAGAGGATTGCTGTAAGACCACATTTGCAACAGAATGGGGATATTTCTAGTATACAGTCATGCCCTTTGGTTTGAAGAATGCACCTGTTATATTCTCACGCGTAGTAGTAGTTGCATTCAAGGAGTATATCCATAAGTTCCTAGAAGTATACTTCGATGATTGGATTGCTTTTGGGTTATTGAAAAAGCATGTCTCAAGTCTGCTCTTAATGTTGGATACCTTTAGAAAGTACCAGATCTCATTGAACTTGAAGAAGTGTATATTATGTGTCATTTGGGATATTGTTGGGTCACATTGTTTGCCAGCAAGGGTTGATGGTAGATCTCGCGAAGATCGCAGTGATTGCTAATTTGGAGGTACCTATGAATGTCAAACAATTGCGCTCAATATTGGGGCATACAGGATATTAGCGACATTTCATTTAGGGCTATGCTCTGATAACTGCTCCTATGGAGAAATTTCTCAATAAGGATGTGACATTTTGTTGGGACGAGAAATGTCAGAAGAGTTTTGAATTGCTGAAGGAAAAGATGGTCACAACGGCCATATTGATCTTTCCAAATTGGTCAAAGGTGTTTCATGTGCATGTTGATACCTCCTCCATCGCACTCGGAGTTATTTTAGCGTAGCTAGGAGCCGAAGAGATCGATTATCCTATTACCTATGCCAGTCGGAAGCTTTCAAGCGTAGAACAGAATTACTCAACCACAGAAAGAGAAGGATTAGCGATGGTGTATGCGCTGCAGAAATTCTGCCACTATCCTATTAGGAGGACAATTAAATATGTTTACTGATCACTCTGTTTGATGTACCTGGTCAATAAGCATGTGTTGGGGGGGAAGATATGCAAGTGATTGTTACTATTCTAGGAGTATGATTTTGAAATAATTGTGAAACTAGGAAGACTGAATTTTGGGCCATACCATGTGTCGCGCATTGAGATTGGCGAAGAACCTACTAGCTTGGAGGATGGATTACCAGATATGCAGTTGTTTTCAATCAAAGTAATTGATGATCATTTTCTTGATATTATTCAGTTCCTGACTACTGGATGCGTGCCTGAGGATTATACAGTGCAATAGAAGAAAGAGCTTGTGGCGCGTGCAATGTACTTTACTATTATTGCTGGCCAGTTGTACAAGATGGGTGCAGAAAAAGTTCTGCAAAGATATGTTTTGGAGTTTGAAAGACATGACATCTTAAATGAAGCTCATGGAGGGGCTGTAGGTGGTCACTATGTAGGGAAGGAAACCACGGAAAATATTTTGGTTATGGTGGCCCACATTGCACAATGATGCCTATGCACATTGCTACACATACGATGTATGCCAGAGAACTGGAAAGCTATCACGCAGAAATGAGATTCCCCTGCATCCACAGGTGGCACTGCAAGCATATGAGAAATGGGCCATATAATTTGTTGGACCTATTAACCCTCTAGGCAAGAAGAGTGGCACGCGTTACATAATCACTGCGACAGACTATGTAACTAGATGGGTTGAAGCTAAACCAGTAAAGGATTGTACCGTAGACACAACTGCACACTTCATTTTCGAGAATATTGTGACTTGCTTTGGGTGCCCTAAGATTATAATAAGTGATCAAGGTACGCACTTTGTAAATGAAACCATTGAAGCATTAAAAGAAGAATTCTGGATTCATCATCAGAAGAGCACTCTGTATCACCCACAAGTGAATGGTGCGGTGGAAGGTTTCAATAAGATATTGGAGATTGTGCTTACTAAGATTTTCAATGCTAACCAAAAAGATTGGGATGAGCGTGTGCCAGCAGTTCTTTGGGCATATCAAACCACCTGTAAAAAGTTTACTGGCAGGACACCGTTCAGGATGGTGTATGAGAAAGAAGTTGTGTTATCGATGGAGTACATTGTTCATAGTCTTCGCATATCAACGTTCACAAATATGGCAGAAGAAGATATTATGGAGGTACGGTTGTCGCAATTGGTCGCGCTTGAAGAAGGTCGCTTTATTGCAAATTTCCATGAGAAAGTACATAAGGCACGCGAAAAGGCATGGCATGATATGCACATCAGACAAAAGGTCTTTAGGGAAGATGATTTGGTCTTGTTGTATGCCATCAATTTTGTGCGCCAGCCATGGAAGTTCAAGATGCATTAGCTAGGGCCATATATTGTTAAGTAGATCACTGACGAAGGTGTAGTGCGCCTGGCCACAATGAGCGGTGAATATCTTCCCAGGTATGTCAATGGAATCTGATTGAAGCCATACAGGGATGACCATGTCCCTACGCAGACCAAATGACTATATGGCCGTAGTATTGGATCTGCACAAAAGAGATGGAAGATGCGTAGACAGGTGCGATGCACATGCGGTAGCTGCACGCGGAGGTTGAATGGGTCGCAGAAGTGCCCAAATCTAGCCGTTGGAATGGTAAATCTGGAAAAGACAGTTTTATTACCGTTTAAGGGAGTGTCTAGGTTGCATTTAATGAGGGGAATTTACCAGATTTGGAACTGTTTTGTCATTTATGGAGACACATTAATGCATAAGGGACCATTGAAGATGCACCAAAGCTATACTACCTGATATAAGGGACCGTTGAACAATAATACCTGCCTTATAGAGCCTATTTACTTCCTTCTCAGTGGATGGCAACAATTTTGGGTTTATTCTCCTAAGCTTCTGCCTAAAAGGCTTTTGATCTGGCTTTATCGGGATGGTGTGTTGAATGATATATTTATCGTACACCTTTATATCTGAGTAATCCCAAGCAAACACGTTAGAAAACTCTGTAAGAAAATCAATATATTTAGTCTTTACCTCGGGAGACAAAGACTTTGAAATCTTGATGAACTTTGGTTGATCCGTTGTTCCGATATTAACATCTTTTACGCCTTTTTCTGTGGGAACCAAAGTAGGATTTCTTTCCACGTCGTCTTGATAAAATGATTCTTCCAAAGGTATGAGACCTTTTGGAATATTATTGTCCTTGAGCTGAAGTATGTGAATCTGAGCTGCCTCGATGAATTGGTCATCCATGTCGTACACTTCATCCATAGAAAAATTCTCAAACTCACCTTCACTTTGAAGGAAATTGTTCACCTGCTTATCGTCCCAGAATACTTGCCAAAATTGAAAGTTATCAGGAATGACAGGCCTGTGGTTCACATGAATCTCAAATTTTTTATTTGAAAACATTGAAAGTCTAAAATTACTTGCAATAGTGGCTAATGAATGAGCCATAAGATTTTTCATCCTTGGCACAACTGTAAGTTTCTATTATGGAAATATTATCAAAATATCAAGTACTGCATTCCTATATTGCCTCATCCTTGGGTGATTAACTTGATACTCACCTTTGAATGGTTTAATTACCAACTCCCAATCACTGTAGAATGAAATTCTTCTAGCTCCCAATTTTTTCAAAAATTTTAGACCGGTAATGAGTGCCTCATATTCCGCCTCATTGTTCATACAATTGAATGCTAATTTGTAGGAACATAATCTAACATTCTTAGTGACTTTACCTTGCTAATGAAATGTGCTATGGATCAATAAACTAATGTTGGCCCCGTCTTTGCCAACGACACCATCAAAGTCCATGGACCAAAGACCATTTTCATCCTCAAGGTGCTGAAACTCTTTTCTTTGTTTTAAAACGATTTTCTGATATGTTTCTTTATGATGTTCTGAACTTTCATTTGCCTTCTCTAGTGGTTGTTTGGATGTAGTAGGCAGATTATATTTTTTTTTCTAACACTGTTATAATGCAATCTGAAATCTCAGGAACATCTTCTATTTCTACAAATTGACAATATACATAATTTAATCCATAATAATTATAAAAAATGAAGGACTCTAAGTCTGTATGTACAGTGCTTATAGGATGATTATTAGTCCTTTCCTTGTTTGTGATCATATATTTCAATTTCGTCGCACGGTATAATTTTCTCATTTGACCGAAGATAGGAATGGTTGCGTAAGAAAATTCCAACTGCAATGTACCTCTCAATTTAGCCCCCTAGGATCTTGATAGAAGCATACCAAAATGTTGCGGAATGTCAGCAACCACCAAGTCCATTAGGAAATTTTTGGCCGATATCTGCTCTAGGGAGACAACTAGATCTGTGATCAGACCCAAACAACGAACACAACCATAATGGAAAGAATATAAATCATGATATGGCCGTGTTATGTCAAGGCAAAGCTTCTCCATGATGACTTTGGTCATGAGGTTATGGGAGGCCTCAAAGTCTAACATAGTGTTATGAAGGATGAATTGGTGGATTTTGAGACTCAAGTAAAATGGATGGACCTCGCTATCTTCAAATTGATCATCAATTATAGGAACAAATATAAGCTCGGGCTTATCATCCTCTTCATTGACCAGGTCAAATAAAGGGTCAAATCTCAAGGTTTTAACTACATGGGATTTATACTTGTCAACTTTGACCAATTCAGTAAGAGGAATAGACACCTCTAACTTTGAACTTTCTGACTCTAAACTAAAAGGTATAGTTTTGTGTACCTCTTTTATGACGATATCCATTTTCTCAACATGATCTTTCAGTGCGGCTTCTTTCCTCTGATTATCTCTTTCTTTTGTAGGTGCACTTATAGAAGGCTGATTGCTTTTGTTCTAATTTGGAGCTGCAATCTCTTTACCCTTATTATGATTATCTTGAGAAGTTTGCTTCTGTGGTTCTTTCTACTAGACTGTCTTCTTCGGAGGTGGATTGATTGGAACATCATGGCTCCTCAAGGTGTACTACCTTTTCTGGGAACTCAATGCATTCAACTATCCTCTCTGATAATCATCAGATTCTACTTCTAACTCATGATCATTGGCCAATATGTAGTCTTTATCACTCGGTAAGCATATTTTTTCCACATACTCTTCACCTTTGGTAAAAAATATGGGCTGGCCATTAGCTATAAAAAGAAGGTTTTCCTCTACTGTTGATTCTTCCTCTTCATCACTCTGAGCATAGTTCTGTTGTAGTGGTGTCCAACTTTGTTGTTGTTGTTGTGTTTTGGGAGCTCTTTGCTCTCTTTGCTTTATTTGAAACTGATGCTATTTATGTTGGCCTCAAAAGTTCATATTTCTGACTTGTGGCTTCGTTCGTCTATCTGAAATGGACATTATATCGATCATCCTTTCCATTTTCCTAAGAAAAGCATCAAATTTAGTGTCGGATGAGGTGGAAAGTTCCTCTTTAATGGTTAATTTACGTTGAGTTTTGAGTTTTGACTTCTTAATCAAGAGGTTGGCCTCAACACTCACTGAATTTCGGATCATTTCTTCTAGAGTAGCTGGATTTCTCTCTCTCAATGAGTAGGTCATGTTTGGGTCAAAAGCATCAGGATAACGCAGGAGGGAAAAACTAGGAGGTGGTTTCATTTCATTTGGGATGGAGTTATAGATTCTGAGGTATCGGGCATTATACTCAGGAACATATTCATTAGGATAGCGCCTCAGGGAGTCATACTCAACAAAGATTTGTAAGGGGTTTTTCTTCTCATCCTGCCTGGCTAAGAAAGCATCAGTTAGTTCAGTGGAAATCCTAATACAATTAGCTGCTAGGGCACGGAACAAATTATTAACTTCACCGGAAAAACTTTGTGTGATAATTAGAATCTTGGCATCATCTGCATCTAAATCCTCAATATCTATGAAGGTTGTGATTTCGGCCATGTGTTGATGGGCAGTGATTTCAGAATTTTCATCAAAGAGGGGAATTCTTTGGCCATATCCTTGTGGAAAATCAGCAAGCTAACCAGGGAGAACTAAAGGTCTGAATCGAGCCATAATTCCTGTTGAATGTGGTGGAGGGGGAGGAACGAGGGATGCATTGGTTTGAGGAGGTACTTGAGGGGGAAGTTGAGATGATGATGGGATGGATGATGAAGTGGTAGATGTTTGGGAAGCTTCGGGGATGTGAAGGGTTTCTTGTTGGTATTGAATGAGGGATTTTTTAGAAGTGTGATGTAAGGTGTTGGCTAATTTTTCGATCTTGTGATATTGTCTCCAAATTTTGACATCAGTCTCATTTGAAGCCTCAACGAATGATGGGTTTAACTCTAATATCCAAGGTTCAGGGACTATTGTATTTAAGTCAGTCTCAGATTTGGTTCTAAACAGTGACAACTCAAATTTGGTATCAAAAATTAATTTTGAATGGCTACCAAATCAGAAGGTATTGAGAAGGATCTTACCAAATCTCAAGGAGGAGAATCTAAAGAACTTGAAGCTGGTTAAGATCTTTGCCTCCTTAGGATTCTTTCAGGATCTTCAATGGGAGAAACCAGATCTGGATCAGGGTTGGACCTGGTATACTTTCTTCGAGAAGCCAAATCTGTTATTGAGGCACTGCAATTATAAAATCTGCCTTATGAAACTCGATCCCATCATACAAAGGACCAGTTTCGAATAAGTATTTGTTGTACACCAGGGAAAATTTGTCTTTTCGCTCCTCAGCAACGACGCAAGTATGTTATCACTTCGCCAGATTTCTCAGGCTGGGGAAGAAATCCCAACAGAGGTAATCGCAGGCAAACCTTTTAACTTGGTAGATAGCCCTACCAAGTCGGAGAGGGCTCTCTCCACAAAACACAGCCTAGGAGGCTGAATGGATTAGGATTTTAGGCTAGGTGTGAGTTCAAGGGTTTTGATAATTGATTTTGGTTAGGCTATTGGATGAAAGTATGGTCAAGGGAGCCACGTCAGGGAAAATGAGATAGGGTTACAGATATTCAATGGGGAAAGGTAGGCATAAGGCTTAACATTTTAAGATGATTTTGATGAGATGGTTTTAAGACTGATGAGGAGCTAGGAAGAGCATGGGAGATGTATTCTTCCTAAACAGAGGAAAATGGAGAAATTATGATAACTTTCCCTAAACAAATCATGAGCAAGCATGTATTCAACCTATCAACTTGAAAGAGATCATAAAACATAGATGTAATGAACATGAAAACAACACATTCTAACATATTAAATTCAAGGAAAAAAAATGATAAACATCATACCACATGCATCCCAAAAAATAGTTGCAACTCTTCTTTATTAACTACCAAACTTAGTACAATAGTCCTTGATCAATTATCTAGCATCAAAACTCATTCCAACCCTTGATAAGAGTGAATAAAGGTACTAAATAAACATCAAAACAACATTCAATCATCCTTAGGGTTCAAATCCATGAGGTCAAGAAGAGATCCACAGAATTCTGAGCTAAAGGCTGGAGTATAGGGAGCTCTAAGTGACTCCTCCCTAAATACATTCAAACTGATTCATTTGACTTAATTACAACTTTTACATGATGAATCTACCCCTAGGTAACTTATCCATAACATAATTACATTTACCATCCTCAATTACATAGGTGGAAACATCAATTTCTGAGATAAAGTCAAAATTACAGTGAAATTTCAAAAAAATTAGCAAATGGTCAAGTGCGCCATTTTTATGTCAAGTGTGCCCTCGTTGTGTCAAGTGCACCCTCCCTGTTCAAGGCTGATTTTGACTGACTTGTAGGTGTCCAAATCAAGCCCAAAATGGCTTGTTGGAAATATCCTCAAGTCTACTTTCTGAATATGTCTCCAGTTTGCAAAATGAAGGTGATTTGATCCCTCAAAACTTCATTCTCCCAAGACTGCTCTATACGCAACGCCTAGGCAAAAATAGGGGCAGAAACATGATTTTTAGCTAATTTTTTGACCTTCTGGCCTACTAAATCTACAAACTAGGGATGACAAAGTGGTTTTCTTATATGTATTTGTCCTTAGAAATCTACTGGTGGTCTCCTTTCCTCAAAAAGTGCCTCAAAAAAGTGTATAACGCCTAGGGCATTGCGCATATGACCAATTTGTTGATATGAACTTGTTCAGGAATACACAAAAAAACACAGAATTTGCAAAAATGGGTCAAATGGCTTCGAAATTGGTGGAGAGAGTGTTGATGAGGTGGCTAGGCTTGGAGTGAATCCTCTGCAAGTATATCCAATGTCTTCTTCTCTTCTTGGTGAGTTAGGGCTTCAATATTTGCATTT
The DNA here is from genome assembly GCA_034641835.2 of Pinus albicaulis. Lineage (NCBI taxonomy): Eukaryota > Viridiplantae > Streptophyta > Pinopsida > Pinales > Pinaceae > Pinus > Pinus albicaulis. The sequence goes on from CM076571.1 coordinate 169,148,814, forward strand.
CCCGCCTTGAGTTTTACCCTTGTATTTCTTTCTCTTTTGGCATAGTGTTTGGCTATTATCCTTTGAATCTTTTTGTCCTTTTTAGCTTTATTTATCAAATTCTCCAAGTGGTCATTGATGGCTTGAAGCCAACCTTCCTTGTCTTCTTTGATCATCTCCAAGAATTGATCATCAAGGATGGCTTCATCAGTGGTCTCTCTTTTCCTTTGTCTTTCAAGCTCCAAGGCTCTTTTCGAGCCTCTAGTTCTAGGCCCGCCTCTTGATGATTATTCTTCTTGTTCTTTAATCAAACCATGCTTCTCTAGGGTCTCATCAAGTAAAGATTAAGCTTTTTTTGCCTCCCTTTGAGTTTTGATATACTTAACCTCATCAATGAATTGCTTGGTTTTCAACTGCTTATTCTCCTTCTCAAGAAATTTTATGACAAACTTGGCCCTTCCAAGATTAGTCTGGAGTTCTCTAATATTGGCATCATTTCCTTTGATGGCTATGTTGATGTTTTCATCATCATCCTCCTCACCTAGGTCAACAATCTCAAAATCATGCTCATTATCATGGAGCTTTTCTTCATGTCTAACCTATGGCTGAATTTCTGCCTCAATCACCTTTTATTTGCCTTTGTCCACCTGCTTTGTTGATGTAGAAGGCATGGCCCCTTCGACTATGTGTGGAGAAAACACATGCATCTGACCTCTCTGGTAGGTTTTTGGCAATGGCTCGACCTCAACCACATTAGCCCTCTTAGGCTCATTGACCTCAATCCTGCTAGGTGATCCAATGTCATGATGAAATGGAGATGAAGGAGGTGAAATGGGTGAAGGGGACTGATCTAATGATGATGAATGTGCTATGGGATGAGATGGAGGGATGGAAGTGGATGGCTGAGATGATGAAGGTACATTTTGTGTATGTTGAGTAGATGTGTCTTTGAATATATCATTAGCTATGAAGTTACTCCATGCAATGTTTAGTTCTTTGAGATGATAGAGGACTATGATTTTGATAAGGGAATGATGGAAACGACTTCTCATTTGATGTTCATACTCCCTTTTCTGGACAATAAATTCCATCTTAGCAATGCTCTAGAAAAGGTAGTAGGGTATGTTGAGCACATTTACCCTAGTGAAATGCATTAAGAGCCGGATGTGATAAGTATAAAGTCTTGAAAATCTACCTTTGCATGAAAATTATTTCATGATTATCTTAATCATTGGTGCATATCTATCCAAGAGGTAGGAAAAAGGAAATAACCTCTTTTTCTCATTCTTATATCTTGGTTTCATGTAAGGCTCATAGTAGTGTTCCTCAAATTCACTGTGCTTGAACCATTTCTCCCCAACATTTGGGATCCTAGAGGCAGTTGAAATGATGGCAGTTGACGCAGCAAAGGTGACACCAGCTAGGTTAAATTGGTTTTCATGGAGGTTGGATATGAAAAGCTTGGTCAACATGGCATGTTGTTGGACCCTCTGAATTGTCTCACAGAACTCAAAACACCCAACATGTTTGAAACATGTCACTACCATAGGAGATGCCAAAAGTACTCTAGTACTTATTGGCTCAAGTCTGAGTATTCTTCCCCCTTTATGTGGCCTTCTAGCCTCTGTTTCTTCTCCCTCACTGTATGGTCTGTTCTCTTATTATTTCATGATGTTTTAAATTCAAAACCCTAGGGAAGTGTGATGATGGTGGAAAGTGGTCTTAGGAATGAGGAATGGGAAATGTAAATTGAGGGAGATCATGCTTGGGATTTATGAAATGGGAAAGGGGATAGGGAGAAGTGATATGGTGAAATTTCAGGATGGGGAAATTATTTACAGGTTTGGGGTTAGGAGCCTAGGTAGTTGTAACACCTAGGGCTTAGGGTATTGGAAAAAAGGGTTAGGGAAAGGGCATTTGTAATACAGGGATTTAGGAATGGGTATTTTGCAATGTAGGAAGGGTATGAAGGTGTAGGGAGATGCAATTTGGGGAATTAAGAGTGAAATGGGAGATACTAGGGTTTTAAAATGATTTAAACACCAACTTCTAAAACAAATTTCACAACACCCAACAAATGAACTTGATGGAGAGGATAATTGATGGAATTAGCTTTTACTCACTTGCTGGAGGTTGATGAGAATGTTGTTGAAGCTTAGGAGGCAATGTTTTTGCAATTTGAATGAGTTTTTGACTTTTATAGTCAAGTGTGCCCTCGCAGAAGGAAGTGCATCCCTGCAGAAGCAAGTGTGCCCTCGTAGAAGCAAATGTGCCCTCGCAGAATCAAGTGCACCCTCGCAGAAGGAAGTGTGCCCTCACAAAAGCAAGTGCGCCCTATGCTTTGTTTTTTGCAAATTTTCGCCCAGAAACTCGAAATGTTTCCCTCTTGGAATGTGCTCAACAATGATAGGAGACAAATGAGTTTGAATTTGATGTCATGAAGGCTTTAACACTTGAATGAAATTGATCTTTTAATTTAAAACCCACTTTTCTAATGTTTCATTTCACCTTTGAAAACTTTGCTGAATTCCTTTTTCACTTTGATTTTTTTCTTTGCAGGTTGATGTGCTGGAGTTTGGCACTCTTTACATTTTGACTTTGTTAATATTCAGTTTGCCATATGAGTTTGAGTTGGTAGCTTGGGACAGTACTTATTACATATAATGAGCATAAAATTACAAACAATATAAAAAATAAAAATAAATTACATCTCTGTTTTGAATAAAATTACACTCTAGTATGAAAATCACATTTTGAAACCATAATTACAACCTTTAAAAATCATATTTACATGCTAAAAAATCTTCTTCAAATGATAAATAATTATTATTCAATCAATCTCACACTTTTGTTGGCCTTATTGAGATGAAATGAATTATTATTGAACCTTGGAAAATGAAACCTAATGACCTAAATTGACCTTGAATGACCAGACTCCATGTTGAATTTGACAGACATAATGAAATAATGAAATGAGCTTTCAATACTAATTTATGCTCAACAAGACATGAACGTGGGCCAGAAAATGGGATTTTTGAAGGAGAGTGAGGTTTTATGACTAGGGCTACCATCAGTGAGTGACTTTTTTGCATGAAATAGTGGAATGATAAAAAAACTGCTGAGTGGGACCCCTAAAATGAATATGAAAAGAGTGATTTTGATCATTGATGGTAGAATGAAAATTTTTACACTAACAGGTAGCCCCAGCATTAAAGGCACCTTACAGGATGAGCACTCAAGATTTAGTGGTATTAAAGTTGTAGTTGAAGGAAAATTTTGATAAGGGATACATTAGACCAAGTGTATCACCTTGGGTGCACTGGTGTTGTTCGTGGAGAGGAAGGATGGTACTCTCAGATTTTGCATTGACTACAGGAAGTTAAACAAGGTGATGATCAAGAACAAGTATCCATTTCCAAGGATCGGTGACTTATTTGATCATTTGAAGGAAGCAATGGTGTTCTCAAAGATTGATATGAGATTAGGATATCATCATGTACACATCAAAGAAGAGGACATATACAAGACTTCCTTCTGAACAAGGTATGGGCATTATGAGTTTGGTGTGGTTCCTTTTGGTTTGAGTAATGCTCCAATTGCTTTCATGTGTTTGATCAATAGTGTGTTTTTTCCTTATTTGGAAAAATTGTTATTGTATTTATTGATGATATATTGATATATTCTATGAATGAGGAAGAGCATGTAAAACACTTAGCATCAATGGTGAGATTTTTAATGGATCACCAGTTATATTCCAATCTTAGTAAATGTAGTTTCTTTCAAATAGAGGTACATTACTTGGGACATTTTTTTTCCAAGGAAGGCAAACAGTGCTTCCATAGAAGATCGTAGCTATCATGGAATGGGAAGCTCCCAAAAATGTGGATGAGGTTAGATAATTCATGGGTTTAGTAGGTTATTACAAGAGGTTCATCAGGAACTTCTCACGAATTTCCTATCCTATTACATCATTGCGGAGAAAGGGAAAGAAATTTGAATGGATAGAGGAATGTGCAACAAGTTTTGAACAGTTGAAGTAGTTATTGACAAATGCCCCAGTTCTCAAGATGGCAGATATAGATAAAGATTTTTTGGTGTGTACAGATACTTGTAAAATAGGAATTGGTGGAGCCTTGATGTAGGAGGAACATGTGGTATGTTACGAGTCAAGGAAACTGAATGAGCACAAGAAAAACTATGTGACACATGATCTTGAGTTGGCATTTATTATTCTTGGCAAGAGATTTGTTTTGATGAGTGATCATAGTGGATTGAGGTATATGTTTTACCAACCTAATCTAAACACCAGGAATCTATATGGTTGGATACCCTCAATACTTTTGACTTTGAGATCAGATAAATTAAAGGAAAGGAGAACATGGTTGTAGATGTTATCAGCAGGAGAATGTAGGTAATACATCTTGGAGTTGTGAGCTCGTATGGGATAGATTTGCAGGATAAAATCTTACAGGAAGGACAAAAAAATGATAGGTATCATCATCTTAAGCACATGTTACACTAGGGTATGGGTGAACAAGATCTAGACTATCATCTCATAGCAGATGGCTTGGTGAGATTTAAGGACAGGATTTATGTGTCAGATGATAGTGAGCTCAAGAAACTTATCTTGAGGGAGTTCCATATCAAGCCATATTTAGGTCGCCTAGGATATTGTAATACATTGACAAATTTAAATAAGTTCTACTATTGGTCAAATTTGAAGAAGGAAGTAGCCAATTTTGTGGCTAGATGTTTGGATTGTTAGCAAGTGAATGCAGAGTGAAAAAACCCAGTTGGTTTGTTACAACCTATTCTGATTTCAAAGTGGAAATGGGAGGTAATGTCCATAGATTTCAATATAGGTTTGTCGAGGACATCGAAGCAGCATTATTCCACCATGGTTGTGGTTGACAAGTTGAGCAAGGTAGCTCACTTCATACCAATGAATAATACTTATTCATCCAGTGAGGTAGCTCAAGTCTTCGTTAGGGAGATAGTGAGATTGCATGATGTTTCGAAGAATATTGTGTCAGACAAAGATGCCAAGTTCACTTCCAAATTTTGGAAGGATTTGTTTGCAAGTTTGGGTACAAAGTTGGCCTTCAGTTCAACTTATCATCCAAAAACAAATGGACAGACAAAGAGGGTCAACATGATACTGGAGGATATATTGAGGATGTATGTCATGCATCAATAGTGGATGTGGGAGGAGTATCTTCCACTGGTTGAGTTTACTTACAACAATGGGTATCAAGAATCATTGAGGATGATTTTGTTTGAGACTCTCTATGGGAGGATTGTAACACTCCCATCAGTTGGAGTGATCTAGTGAACAAGGCACTTATTAAACCATACATGTTGGAAGAGATGGAATAGGAAATGTGGGTTATAAAGAATAATTTAAAAGAAGCACAGGATAGACAGAAGAGTTATACAGATCAACACAGGCAATTTAAGGAGTTTCAGGTTGGGGAGCATGTGTACTTGCACATCAAGCCCAAGAAGAGATCCTTGAGGATTGGATCAGGTTCCAAATTTGAAACTTGGTATTGCAAGCCTTTCGAGATCCTTAAGAGGATTGTACCAGTGGCCTATAGACTTTCACTACCTTCGACAATTAAAATCCACGATGTTTTCCATGTTTCATTACTTAAAACATATGTAAAGGATGTCTATCATGTGATTAATTTGTTTGTATTGCAGGTGGATCCAAAAGGATAATTCTAGCCAGAACCTCAGCGCATATTGCAGCAGAAACAAATCATGCTCTGGAACTGAGAAATCAAGCAAGTTAAAGTGTAGTGGAAGAAATTTGGGCCTGATGAAGCTACATGGGAGATGGTTGATCAAATGTGATCTATGTATCCTTCATTATTTTCCAATGGAGGAAAATTATTTTTTGGTATATGTACATATTTATGTGTGATTTTTGTTGTAAATACCACAAATATTTGTGTTATAAAGCTCCAATAAGTAGTACGGTTGTCATGTTTTCATGTTTGTCATGATGGTTTTACTTTTGAGCAGGTTGTTCATTGTATATATTGCATAGAGCTAAGATATAAATATACAAGGGAAGTATCTTTGGTTTTCAGTGGTCTTGTTGTTCATAGGTGTCATAGAGCACCTAGGATGGTGTTCCCCTAAGGGGGATGGGTTTGTAACAGCCTCGGGCTAAAACTTCATGTAAGAAAGTTAATAAAGAAAAATAAGACCAAGGTCATGGGACACTTATTCCAAGTTTAATGTTGGGAACAAACATCATAGTGGGAATCACTTGTGGTTTATTATGGCTAAGGGAAATTGGAAAAGGCATTGGCAAAGGCTTTGAAAAGGAAAAAAGGTATTATTGGCATTTTATTTATGAAAATAAAGGAAATTAGGAGAAAAGGAAGGTAAAATGTCACAGGTTGCATGTGAGGAATAAATTGAAGGAAAATAGAGGGAAAATGAATAAATAGAGGCATCAATAATAAAAAGGATTTAGAGCATCAATTTGCGGCATTTTTTCAGTTTAGTTTAAGAATTGGTTTCGGAGAGGAGAAGATCACCAAGAGAAGAAAGAAAGCAAGGAAGTAAAGGAAATCAAAGGAAAGAAAAGGAAAGAAAGGGAAGACAAGGATCAAGTAAGGAAGAGTTGTATCAAGTAGCTTCAGAGGGAATACTCGCAAGTAACAGGTTGCATGTATGATTTCCTAGCTATTTTATTCATGCATGGTATATTAATGTGTGTATTTGGCTCATTTGTTGTCATTGGCATGGGTTTTACCAGATTTTACAGTAGTTTCAATATTTCCTTGCCATTTCTGAATAGCCATGGTGTGATGGGATTCATTCTTGTTTGAGATTTGGATAGCCGAAAGGTTTTGGATCTGGACTAGTTTAGGTGAGATCATGGTAGTGTGAGGGTGGAGATGGTTTAACCTATGGATTCAATTCGTTCTTTATATTTTGGTTTTCCCATGATATCCCCCATTCATGATTGGAATATGGCACAGGGATGATTGGCTGAAAGAAATATTTGGTTCATCCCAATCTACGGTCGAGTGGTACGTAGAAATCCTGACTTAGTTGGCTTTTGCATATGATTTATAAGAGCTCTTTTCCCTTGTACCTCATGAGTAATTATACTTGTTATTATGTGGTTTTAATCGTTTTTCTGTCACTATTATTTATCTAGTTATATGTTGGTTATAAGCATGGTTTTATGACAAATTCAAGTTATGGATCTTATCATGTTTTTACTTGTAAATGACAGGTTAATGAATGGATGACCTAACAGATGTTATTTCAGCTATTGTGAGATGGAATTAGACATTCTCGATGTTTCTCAGATAATTTTCATATCTCTATGTTCATATATGCATTCATGACCTGTAGATTTCATATTCACCTTGTGTTTGACAAAATGATTGTCATGGTTAGATTGGGTTAGGTCAATTCCTTTCTTAAGTTTTTTTTTAGAGGCTATTCTCTTATTTCATTTATCATTCTAGAATTTTATTCCAAGTTATGGGAATTTGTATAGATACTATCCCTAAAAAAGTGGCTCAAATCTCACGATCGTAGACACAGAAATGGGTGAACAATAATACAGTCTCTCCCTTGTAGGCTCATGCATATGACTGGAGAGTTGCAATTGAATTCAGACAGTGTTTTTCTAGTGTTTGGGAGTCCTAACTAGGGGAAAAGCAAGTTAACTCAGGGTTTGGACACTTGGAAGGGTTGTTTAGCTCTTGGGGCTCATGTAGCACATGAGGAAAGTCAATAAGGTCTTGGTTTTTCGACTCCATTTTCTTAAGGTTATATAGGAGGTTGAACCATGTCGTAGTATCCCTCAGCTCATGTTTAACCTAGAAGGTTGGTTAAAGTGGGTATATATGGGAGTTGGCGTTAAATATTTAAGATAGGTTAATAAGGTCAGTAATAAATTAATGTTGAATTTCCCCCAAAAAAATCCTTGGCATGAAAGAATACATGAGAAGAGGTTGTGGCTCTACAAGATGAAGGCTTACCAGAAGTTTAATGGTGTAATTAAATCAATATATGAGAACTTGAGCATATTGATAGGGTAACTAATATACCTACCCCATAAGTTGTCAACTTCCTTATTGAAATAAAATGAAATGATTATCAAAAAGTAAAAGGTATCTTGATGAGAACATGATACTTATAGTGTTAACGATCTAACTCAAACCATAAACGAGTGTTAAATGATATTATTGCATTAATACATGTTAATGAATTTTATTTTTCTAATAAAACTTAATACTAATGTTCGTGATGTTTGTTGGTTTACATATGGTAATAATGTTCATGATGTTTCGTTGGCTTACATATGATATTTTATTATCATATTTATATGCTATGATGTAAGATTAACATGTGGTTCTATTTATTATGTTATGATGGTATTTCAAGATATGATAGCATACAATAATTGGTTTTAGTTTTATGATGAGATGTATAATAATGATATGTGTGAGCATGTTGTGCCTTACTATTTAGGATGTTATGGTAACAATGATGTAGTATTTTCATGATGACATGTGAAAGTTAGAATGTGAACTATTTTCTATGAGAGTATGATGTTATTACTATAGAACTAATGCATTGGTTGCATGGTGGGAGGTGTTCATTGCACTAGAAATCCATTATTAAGTTGAAAGGGTTGATTTATTTGATAATTTCATGGGAGTCCACACCTACGAAGGAGAATGTTTAACACCTCATGGGATGGGGACAAACTCAATCAACTACTTATGCTAGTTTTTTTTTTCTTGTATAATACTCGAAGGGACTTGGACCATCCTAAGAAGGTTGAATGCTTGATATTGGAGTTATGATGCTAAAGTATAGAAAAAAATTGGAGTGTTGCTAGCTAGTGGAGTTATGGGATTAGACTTAGATACATGGGGTTGTGTACCTTAGTTATTTGTGGAAATAGTTTGGTCTATCCTTTTGAAATGGTAGGGGTAAGTGGGTACTAATCCAAATTCCTTCTTGGGAAAATAAGGCATGGAGCCTTGGAGTCATGATAGATTGAGATTGCTTTAAGTCGTTTTTTTTTAAATAGAGAAGTTCTAGAGAGTTACTTGTGCTTCCTTTAAACTTTCGACGTTGTTTTTCTGAAAGTAGAGAAGTACTAAACTATTTTTCACACTTATTGAGATATTTAAATGCTTGTTATAGTCACTTGGGGTGACCTTATACTAATTTAATAGAGTGTGATGTGGTATATGAAGAGAGAATTTAAAGAAAAAAAGAGTGAAAAAATGATAGCATATTAACCAAATTTAAATTTAAGACGAAGTTGCTTGAAGAGGGGGAGTATGTAATGCCCTGTGTTATTATTAAATATTAGTGATGATGATAATAAGAATAAACCAGGGAAATAATTGTGATGCAGCATAGTCCCTGCATCTACCGCTAATTAATTGATCAATGCAACGTGGGGTCAACATTTCATTGTTAGTGTGGGGTCCACATTTCATCCTCATTCGAGAATGCTTTTCACACTTGCAATAAGTTGTTATTTCCACATATACATGCACACAACGAAATCCACCTTCACACATCTTCCTCCACTTTCGCACAACTTCCTCTACACAAGTAGTTGTTTTGTCATTTATTCGTTATTAACCGCTAACCATTTTTCCTCTCATTCATAATTTTTCTATTGCTAAAAGATAACACCTTGTTAAAAATAATAATAATAAAGTTGTGCATTACTAAAATAAAAATAATTCGTAATACAGTGCAGAAGAAACTCATTGTGTGGAAGTGTGAATCATCTGCACTTCTCCACACAATGATCCAACATATGCATTGTTATCCTCTACATTGTTCGTATGCTTCCACATTAAAGACTTTGCACCCTTGTTATTTTTTTTTGGGAGCAAGTGTGGGAGTGTGAAATTTAATTTGAGCTCTCACTATGCGCAAAACATTGTCAAAACATGCAACCAAAATTAATGAATAAATTAACATAAATAAAGGTGATCATGACGAAGAAGAACACAAGAGTTGGTACTCTTTTTTCCCATTGTCTTATGCAGATTCTCTGTCCACAAGCTCTAGCTCTCTAGCTCCATTGAAATTCGACACATGGAGGATACACACAAGTTCTTCCACTTCTGCACAACTTCCCCCGCATAGATAATTTTTTTGTCATTTATTCGTATTAATCACTAACTATTTTTCCTCTCCATTATTTTTTTATTTCTAAAATATAACACCTTGTCAAAAACAAATAAAATTAAATTTATGCATTACTAAACGAACAATAATTCGTAATACAGAACATAAGAAAATAATTATGTGTAATAGTGGAGGTTATGTACTTTTCCTCACAATGAGCCATTATCTGCATTGTTTGTATGCTTTCGCACTAAAGACTCTACACCCTAGTATTTTTTTTTGAGCTCTCACTATGCACAGAACACCATCAAAAAACATAGCCAAAATTAATGAATAAAGCAACATAAATATAAAGGTGATCGCGACGAAGAAGAACACACGAATCGATACTCATTTTTCCCATTGTCTTACACATATTCTTTGGCCACAGGCTTTGGCTCTCTGGCTCCAATGAAATTCAACACGTAGAGGAGTAATTCCTACGGTCGTAACTTATTGTGCATTTTCTTCAAGCATTGGTCGACGAACTTCAATGTACCATCCACGCCCTCATTATTTGACCCAAATATAATGGTTAGCATGTAGTTTCTTATTCTTGAATTCTTAAAGTAACGATAAGAAATTATTTTAACCAATATACACTACACTAGAAATTTACCTTACAAAACAAGTTCGTACTAATTGTAATCAAGATAATCAACTAAGAAATTTCCAAATGCGAATAGGAAATTGGCAACGTTGAATCGATTTAAAATATTGCAGTATTGTAGAGTTTGTGTTTTTGTAGTATTGTTATACACAAATGTATTGCTAATATTTTAGTATTAAATAATTCAATTCTCGCATCATTGAAATGAAGCTTTGTTTGTGCTTATATTTATGAAATTAGGCAAAGGAAGCTTTCAAGCTTTGATTATGCATATTTTCGCAGTCCACACCAAACATTTTGTTTGAGTGCAGATATCGAGTTTGAAAAAGTTCAAAGCGAATATACAATGCCACACAAACACTTCATAGCCAATATACAATATCAATTTTCATTCATCAAATTTAATATCACATATATGCTTCTGCACTAAAGAATTTATACCCTAGTTTTTCCTACGATGGTAGGTTCACGTGCATTTTCTTCAAGCAGGAGTCGGTGGCCTTCGATCATGTTTCTTTTCATATCGTAGCCCGATGGAAATGTTCTCCATGGGACCATCCCTAGTTTTTCCTACTGTCGCAGCTTCTCATGCATTTTCTTCAAGCAAGAGTCGATGACCTACAATGGTGTTTCTTTGCATATCATAACCCCATGGCAACATTCTCCATGGGATCATCTCCCATTTTCAATCATTTGATATCCCCATTGTAATGTTTTTTATAGGTATTTACACATATCTTCCACTACTGCTTATTCTCAAATAAACACAATGGTATGTTGACCATGGGAGACAGTGTTTCCAGAGAAGTGTATTACTACATGCAATTCCAATTACGCTTTTTCAAATAGACGAAATACAAGTGTGTTAAATTCTAGCAAGAACGAGAGTTGGTTATTCCATATGCTTTCTGCGTCAATAGTCAATTGAGTAAAGGTTGTGCATAGTGTGAACAAAATTCTATACAAACTACATTTCATTGAAAAAAATAATTGTTTATGGTTATGTTTCTGAAATTAAGTTGATGCTGAAGTGCGAAGAAATTTCATTATCTAGAGGAACCTTTCAATATTTATTTGTGTGGTTATCCGCATCCTGTACTGAAGGCTTTTATTGCTAATATTTTAGTATTAAAACATAATCCATATTTCTTGTTTGGAATAACATTTGTTATGATTATATTATTGATAATATTTTAATTTTAAATAATGCATACCACCGCTATTTAATTGCTTCTCTTTACATGAAACTTTCCGCATAGTGAAAATCTCTAGCCGCTTCAACATTAACATTGGAAGTTGTTATTAACTGATAAATAGTTTGACTAATATATACAATATTATTGGTATTATTTTATTTATCAATAATATTCATCTTCGTATTTTCAAAGATCTCCTTGTTTATGCTCGTGTGGAAGTGCAGATGAAGTCTATTGTAAGAGGAAAGATTTTTTGTGCGGATCATCGCAATTCGCACTAAAAGATTTTATTTCTAATATTATTGGTAATATTTTAATTATAAATAATGCATATGTATGTGTGTGTGTGTGTGTGTGTATTTTCTTTTCGCTTTATTTTAGTTATAAATAAATTGTTCATTGTGAAGATCTTTGTACTCTTCACTAAAGGCTTCTATTGCTAATACTTTAGTATTAAATAATCAAAATTTGTTGTTGGCAAGTCCAATTTCCACATCATTGAACAAAAGCTTTATTTGTGCTCATGTTTCTGAAATTAGGTAAAGGAAGCTTTTAAGATTTCATTATGAAACTTTTCACATTCTGCACCAAACACTTTGTTTGAGTGCAAAGAACGAGTGTGAAATAGTTCAAATAAAATATACCATGCCGCAAAAACATTGTTATGCAATTTCTAAGTTATCTCTTTATTGCTAATGAGCATCAGTTTGTTTTTATATCACCCCTGCAGTATTTGTATTTAATAGTAATTCCATTCTTTTCTCTTCATAATATTGTTCTACTTATTTATATGCATTCTCTATCTACATACAACCATGAATATAATAAAATTTGAAATTCTGGTTTCATTGTGCATGCAAAAATTTAACTAACCATTCAAATCCAAAGAATTAATAGTACATGTAAATAGTAAAAACGATAAGGGTTTGTGTAACAAAAGTTTCTTCATTATGAATTTTTTCTCATAGTACATAAAATATATTATATCCCTATAATGTCAAAACATAAACACAAGTACCAATTAATAATAAATAAATTCATCATTAAATAAGGTTGGTTTTGCTCTAAAGTTGATTTAATTTAATTTGTATCTATGAATTTTAGATATATTGTTTTTAAAGTAGGGAATTCATTGTGCAAAGGTTTTACTGTGTGAAAAAAGTTTGTTTTGCACAACCAAGATTTTCATTGTAACTTTTGGACAATGACAACTATGTACAAGGAACTAAGCAGTAAATTATTTGTTTATTAATTGAGTAAAAAGCTTTAAATAAAACAGAATTAGCAAACGAATCTCATTAATTGATTAAAATTTGTAATGTCATAGTCAAATCTTAAGTCATATGAATTTCATTTAGTAATTTTATTCTTAAGAGATCTATGTCTCAAATCCAAGAATTTTGTCAAATGTTAATTTTCATTTTAATAAATAATGCATTATTAGATACAAAAAAAAGTCTCAAAGCATGTGTTCAAACACAAATAAAAAAAAATTATCATAAAATTGATAGAGTCAAATAGTTTTAAATGGAAAATAGTTATTGTAGTTCAATTTGTAAAGAGTGAATAGTTCAAATCTTGTTTAGATTCAAGACATGGGCATTAAAAACAAGTTCTCAACGAGATAACTAATTTCATTTAATTTATATCTATGATTTTTGGGTTTATAGTTTTTTAAGTACAATATTCCTTGTGTGGAGCTTTCACCGTGCAGAAGAAGCTTGCTCTGCGCAAAAAAACTTTTCATTGTAACCTTTGCATAATGACAACTCTATACAAAGAACTAAGTAGTAAAGTCTTAGCTTACCATTTAATTGAAAGTTTTAATTAACATAGAATTAACAAACGAAGCTCAACACGATCAGAATTGTAATACTGAGAGTTATTTTGTTGTACACAGAAAGGGTGTGCTAGAAACATAATTAATTAATTGATATGCATAGATACAGTTAAAACAATCTTTGATTGAGCAAAGTGCAGTACTCGTGATCAATTACAATGAAAAGTTTCACTGGATTTTGATATTCTACGGAATAAAATATGTGCAGTTATGAAGACATTGTGCTAGTATTCTATTATTAGGAGATATATATCTAAGATACAAAACCATTGTCAAATTTTCAATTTTGTTTAGAGCAACAACACAACACTGAATATAATAGAAAATTTGAAAGCATATCTTTGGAAATTTATAGAAAACACTATCATAACATTGATACATAATAAGATTCAGTAAGAATTTTATTCATAATAAAATGTCAATGACCATATCCATAATTCAGATATATACGACATCATATTCAAAACATAGTCTTAAAAGGAAAAGTTGTTGAGCATATTAGGAATTGTGGAAAGAAAATTGTAAAGTAAATGCATTTTTTCTAGCAGAAACAAGAGTTCTGCTTCTTTTAAAAGCATCTACAACCAAAATCGTTTGTCGTAACTATGCTTTTGTTATATGTATTACGAGTCCATGACTCATTGATGAAAAACGTTCAAAATATTTTTAATGTAATCCCTATTGAGGTAAACTGTAACTTCCATTTTCACATTTTTAGAGAGAAATAGTTTTTCAATTTCCCTAGTTTCTTCTTCCACCTCAACAAATGACTTGGTGTTTTTCTTGTTGACCTTAGAAAAAATAATTAGCCATGTGTCAATTTTTTTTGCAGTAAAATCAATGATGCTATCAAAATCCACTATCATTTTCTGTTTTTTTGTTACAATTCAGTTTGTAACATGTCGTTTTGAAATTAATTCAAAACCTAGCAGAATGTGTGGACCATCTAAGAATTTTTAATATATATTGCCCTAAGGTAGGAATCACCTATCCTATTACATAGGTCACCACAAGCATAATTGATATGCTCAAGTGTATTGATCCTCTCCACCCATACAACTTCCAATTGCTTTATTTGAACAACATCTGGCAGCTATCAGTTTTCTTTTCAATAACATAAGTAGTTCTAGCCTATCTTAAAAGTAACAATTCATTGTTAACAAATTTTTTTTCTTCTTCAATATTACTGTTAACCAAGTTCATAAATATCATCATTTTCTCTTACAAATGCATCAAATCGAAAATTGTTTGCCATGCATCATCAATAACTTCTAATATTTGGCATATGTTGTCGAGGATATATTTCTTAAGTGCATTAAGCAGATCCGCAACCTTGTTAAATTCTTGTGGTGATGTAGCAACAGAACTTGACAATGAAAGTGACTGTATTTCCAGTAGGGCCATTAACAGAGGAACCTGATTTGCAATGTCTTGTAATTCTTTTAATTTCATTTTCAGTGTGTGATTTTCTACAATCACGTTGGTAAGAGACCGAGTAGTTGCATCATTTGTAGATTTATGTACTACCATGAGCCCCATCGTGTCAACACCAGACAAATCAATATCCATGTGTTCTTGAAAAATAATCTTTTTATTTTAAACTTTTACCTTTTCAACTCTCTATTTTTTGTTCACTGTCATATTTTTCATTTTTCAATGTCACAGGATGTTCATTGAAAATAATGTCCTCTTCTGCAATTTTCTACATTATCTTATGATTTTATGCTAAATGGGTAGCAACTGCGTTAGGTGGTACACTGCTATCACTTTCCACGTCTATAACACGATGTTGAATGTTTTTTCTATTTATGAAACTTTTTCACTTGGTTGTTTGAACTATATGCGTTTGGTTTGGGAAGAATTTGCAAATGTTATCGTTCTCATCTTTATGACTTGCTACCTTGCCAATAACCAATTTCCAAAACTGGAAACTTTTTCTCTTTCCTAGACTCGTTGATGAAGTTGCACCAGTGGTTAGTATGGAAGTTGAAGATTTTTGTATACGATTTAGGGGATTTTTTTGTTTGTCTTGCTTCCCTATTAATGTTGGTTTCTTGAGCTACTCTTTGGGCATCCATTGTCAACATTTGATACTAATTTTTTTGCAAATTTTATAAAATATGTGGTATGTAAACATATTTTGAATTAGACAAAGATTTGGAGACACTATTTTCTTGCACATTATGACATGCAAAAATTACATTGGTTCTCTGTTCAGTTGCAATTTAGATTATTAGGGCAAAGAAAATGAAAATACTAGAGGAAAAAGAGAAAGCAATCGGAAATTGATAAAATGGAATGTGTGTGGCATGTGATAATTTTGATAAGATGTAATGACTAGCACATGTGTTGCAAAATTTTCTAGATTTCCTATGTTCATGAAGTGCGAAATAAGAAAATACAAATCCCTAAACAATTGTGCCTAAAAACAAATACATTGTATAGAAAATTGTGAAAGAACCCGAGCAGTTGACAAAATGAACTATTGAATAACATTAAATCTGCCTAGTTGCGAGCCCGGGAAAGTATTTTCTATTGAAAATGTTAGTGTTTCTCTTCTTCCGTAGGCAATATCAAATATCGCTTGGTTGATTGTATAACTGCAAATAGCTTGTTTCGTTTATTTGGTACTTATATTCACTTCCAATGTCACATAAATTTACAATTTGTTTCTCTAGCCCCAAATACCAATTTTTTCTATTCTTTGTTGGAAATACTGAGAGGGGGGGTGAATCAATATTATTTTCAATTAGTATTATTATTAATCTTTCAGAGCATTAGTTAATCTTCAATCATTATCAGTTTTTGTACAATGATAGAAGTAAACAAAAGGAACACAAATGCACATAGTTTTTAAGGTGGAAACCCACTTCGGGACAAAAACCACTTGAATGATTTTCTAATAATTCTTTAATATTCAACTCCAATTGAAAATAAAGCTCCAACTTCCTAGAATCTATAAAATCATTCTACTCCAACTCCCACTGGATGGATGCTCCAATGCCCAAGATTCTTCAGTAGTCAACTGAATGGATGCCCCAACACCCAATGAGCTACAACTCACCCTAGCACCACCCTACCACCCTTTAGAAAAATAAAACAAGAATGGACTCTCGTACCAGGGAAAATGGTCCACTTTACAATTATATAGAATGATGTCAAAGAAGAAGACACACTAGACCATAACCCCAACTACGACACAACCACCTAATGATGATCCTAGACCTACTGCCTCTTCAACTCTTGGAAGATAAACACTTGTACAATTTTTACAATGATGCATTTACAATGACTGTATGCAGTGTTGCCCACTTCAAGACTTCATGTGGTGAACTTCTTGCTGTTGTTCTTCACCTTGATTGCTGCTCTTGTCATGCTACCCTCTGCTGCACCTTGCTTTTCTTTGTTGCCCTAGAAAGTCTGGTCCTTTGCAGCCCCTAACAACACATGATCTAGCTTTTTCTTACCTTCTAGGAGCTCGATATTGAATCTGGTGTATCTCTGTTATTTTAGATCCCTAATATGTGGTTTTCGGTCTTGTAGTAGTCCTCTGAGTCATCTTTCCAATTCCATAGGTCTGACCCAATTTGGTTTCTTCAAGTGAGAGTTATGCCCAATCTCTCACAATGCCCTAATTATGGACTGGTTCAGTAGAGCGAATTTGTATGGTGTGCCACGTGTCACTGTTTATTCATTCGGCTCTGAAATTGATATATCAAAAACTATAATTTGTGTACTATCCACCACTTTTTATATAATTCCAATCCGATACTCTGAGAGAGAGTTATGACGATTTTCCCAAGGTCCCTTCTTTGAGATGAAGTTCACGAGCTTGCAAAAACAATGACTTCCACAAATCATATCTCCGCAAATATTGCGCATCTTGATCTGAAATTTTTACAGGAGCTTCCTCAAGATTTCAGCTTCGCCTCATAAAAATTTTAGCTTCTGAACCTTCGTATAAAAAAATTTATAGCGCAAATTCCACGATGACCTGTTTCAGGTAGCGAAATCCTTACATGAGGAGGATATGAGGATCACAATTTATATAAATGCTTAGGTTGAGAGGGAATTAAAAAAGTGAACGTGCGAGGGATTTATGAGCTTAAAAATTATTAATTATTGAATTTTCAATGACCCATGCCACAACCCCATGGGGTTTTAGCCCTCTAACTAGGGTTACAAACTTCAAACATGAATATCTCTCAAATCGTGAAGAATTACATGGTGTGGCATACATTAACAGAAACATCTCAACAAGTAGAAACCATAAAAAATATTCTTGACCCATAATATAGTAATTTGGTAGGTAAAAATTCCCATGCAAGATTGGGGTAGCCCCTGGTGTTGCTTGGGTTGACATCAATGACAACCACTGATCAAAAATATCCCCCTTTGGCATTGATGGCAACACAAGTACTCCCTGTGCGATCATGACACCTCTTCCTACAACATTCTCTCCCCCTTTGACATCAATGGCAAAGGATAACTCCCCTTGAAACACAACCATCCTACGGACCTGTACACACTTCCACTCTTCCTTTATATTCTGAATAAGGAAAATATAATGAGAACTTGGGAGAATCCCAAGCTTTTGGCAAATATATTCAAATGCTTCATGAGGTAAAGGTTTAGTGAAGATATTAGTGATTTGTTCTTTTGTGCCAACATACTCAAGTTTGATATTCTTTTCAGCGACTTGTTCTCTAACAAAATGATATTTGATCGAAATGTGTTTTGTTTTTGAATGCATGACAGGATTCTTGGAGATGTTGATGGCACTGGTGTTGTCACAAAATATGGGAATAGGCTCACTGAATTGTACTTGAAGATCTTGCAAAGTTTGTTTCATCCAAAGGACTTGAGTACAACATGTTGTCGCTGCAATGTATTCTGCTTCCGCTGTAGATAACGAGATTGAGGTTTGTTTTTTTCTCAACCATGATAAGTTGTGAAACCAACTCCAACAATAGAAGAAAAGAGAGATCAACACCTTAGAAATAAGCCACTTCGAGGGGGCAACCTCCAATACATTACATAAATGAACAATTCTTGGATGATGAAGAAAAACTTTGAAGCGCGTATTCAGAAGCATAAAGGTCTTGTTGACGAATGCCACAATGATAGCCACGTTAAATAAAACATGAAGATAGTAAATAACGTTGCTGGTAGCACCGACATCATAAAGGAAGCAGGACTACACCTGTGGGCTAGGCAGGATCATGACTGCCCCCTCACTGTATGGTCTCAAATGCTGATTATTTTATTTTGTATAAATTGCCTCATAGATTGCCTGATGGGTCTCTCACCCCAAGAGACACTCACTCTGTCTGCAATGCAGTGATTTCAGCTGATCGTTTCAACCTCTGAGTGATTCTCCCAGTAGCTATTGATTCTCCTGCATCAAAGTAGGGTTATCCTGAGACTTAACTTTGAAGAAACATTTTTTTCTCAATGTGATCTTCCACTACTTTACCATCAATATTAGATTTTATTTGATCCTTCAAACCATCAAACTTAGCCTCCATTTTTTCTTTTAAACCATCTATGTCATCTTCGGTTGCTCTTCGTAAGATCGAAATTTGTTGCACTTGGTATCGTAATTTTGATATCTCATACTGCAATTCTTCCTCTTCATGCGTCATAGTATAGATTTCTGAGGGCTTAATGGGTATGGAATTATTTTTTGGAGGCATTATATAACCCAATGCTGATAAATATTCTTCAATATGCCCTTGGAATCACTTCAAACTGCTTTTTCAAACAAACGTTATGCAATTTTAAAAAACAAATACACACATTTTTCTTTCTTTTGAGGAGCTCGATATTGAAACTGAATTATCCCTGTGATTTAAGATCTTCAACATATGAAATTTGGGCCTAAAGTATCCCTCTGAATCTTATTTTGAATGCCACAGGTCTAACCTAATTTGGATTCTTCAAGACAAAGTTGTGTCCAATCTCCCACAATGACTTAATTATGTCCTAGTTCAGTAGAGCGCACTTGTATGGCTTGCCATGTGTCACTGTTTCCTCCTTCGGCTCTGACATTTATATGCTAAAAAATACAGTCTGTGTACTTGTGGCCACTTTTTATAGAATTCCAATCCGATGCTCAGAGAGAGAGTTATGTCGTTTTTCCCACAGTCACCTCTTTGAGATGAAATTCAGGAGCCTGAAACAATCTTATCTTCCACAGATCATATCTCACAAAATATTACAAACCAAGATCTGAAATTTCTACAAGAGGTTCCTCAGGATTTCAGCTTCGCTCTATGAAAATTTTAGCTTATGAAACCTCGTAGAAAAAAAGTTATAGCGAAAATGTTGCGATGACCTGTTTAGGTTAAATTCAGGAGCCTGCAAAAAGACCTAACTTCCATAGATCATATCTCCTAAACTATTGCGAACCAATCTCTGAAATTTTGCGATGATGTTCTCAGGATTTCGGCTTCGCACGCTAAAACTTTCAGCTTCTGAACCTTCGTAGAAAACAAGTTATAGCGAAAATGCCACGATGACCTGTTTAGAGTAGTGAAACCCTAGAATCCAAAGGCTATGATACCAAATGTTGTGAAACCAGCTCCAAAAATAGAAGAAAAGAGAGATCAACGCCTTAGAAATAAACCACTTCGAAGGGGAAACCTCCAATACATTACATAAATGAACAATTCTTGGATGATACAAATGACAAAACCTCCTTTCTATATATAGGAGTCCATGGGACCATAATGTAATCCTAGTGGGGCCACAATGTAATCCTAGACGACCTAACAATAATAATTTAAGGGCACAATAATAACAATATGGGGGTTAAGCGGTACAACAATGACAATAAGGGGGGCTATACTAACATAATAAGAGACTACACTAGTAATATAGGGACCTAACATGATACGAGACAACCACCTAGATAGAATGTTGCTCCACTAGTACTCTTATGATTATCAATGCTTCTTGCCCAATCTACATATGTAAAGGCTTGAATAATGAGATTGTTACCCTTGGGATACCACAAGCCATATTCTTTTGTGCCCTTTAGATATCGAAGAATTATTTTGACGGCAATAATATGTGATTCTTTTGGTGCTGCTTGGGATCTTGCTACTTGTCCAACTACTTGCATAACATCTGGTCAAGAGGTTGTTACATATAGAAGACTACCAATCATAGATCTTTACCACCTCGGATCTACATCCTTAGATGAGTCGTCTATGCTCAGTTTGCAACCTATTACCATCGAAGTAAGGATGGGTTTGCAATTTTCCATTTTGAATTTCTTGAGCATTTCCTTGATGTACTTGGCTTGACATATAAATATTCCTTTCTCTTGCTGAAATATTTGAAGTCCTAAGAAGTATTTTAGCTCACCAAGTAAAGAAATCTCAAACTTACTTTGCATATTTGTAGAAAAGTTCCTACTTAGTCGATCATCATTGCTACCAAATATTATATCATCCACATATATATCAACGATTGTTATATTATCTTTATCTATTTGTACATAAAGATTGCTATCAACAGTACCTTTCTTGAACCCTTGTTGACGTAGATATCCCTTAAGACGAGCATACCATGCTCTAGGAGCCTGTTTGAGACCATATAGAGCCTTCTTTAACATGCAAACATAGTCTTCTTTTTCTGATAGTATAAAACCTTCAGGTTGTTCGATGTAAACCTCTTCTTCTAATTCGCCATTCAGAAATGCTGACTTAACATTCATTTGGTAGACTTTGATTTTTCTTAAACATACATAGGCGAGAAACATTAAGATGGATTCCATTCTAGAAACTGGTGCAAATGTTTTGTCGAAATGCTAGAAAAGCAATGTGAGCTTGTTGTGATGAATGAAACTGTCGACCTTCATTTATGTCACCAATGATTTGATTTGATGGATGGTTCTTTTGAATCCATTCTTTTGTTCTCTTTGGAGGAGCTTCTTGTTGTTGTTCCGGTATATCTTGATGATCATTATTTACTTCTTCATGGTTGATAGTTGCTTCTTGCTCTAGAATTTTCTCTGTCTCTTTTTCAACCTCTGTCTCAAGTTTCAAAGATTCTAGATCCTCATCATTATTCAATTTTACACCATCTTCGTCAAATGTAACATTTATGCTCTCCACTATCTATTTTCATCTTAGATTATAGCATTTATAGGCCTTTCTTTTGTGTGAGTAACCAACAAAGATACCTTCATTAACACGTGATTCAAACTTACCAAAATTTTGATCTTCTCTTTTGATATAACAATTGCTTCTGAAGATTCTGAAATATTTTACATTAGCTGGTTTTCCTTTCCATAATTCATATGGGGTCTTGTTGCAATTATTTCTGAGAAGACTTCGGTTGATAATGAAGATTGTTGTATCAATTGCTTGAACCCAGAATTTTTCATCCAATTTTGAATCCTTCAAAAATTTTCTACCCATTTCCTATACGGTTATGTTCTTTCTTTCAGCAACTCCATTTTGCTGAGGTGTTCGTGTTGTTGAAAACCGTCTTTTTATTCCATTTTCGTCACAATATTGCTGAAATAATTTGGAAGTGAATTCTCCACCATTATCTGATCTTAGACACTTTATTTTCAAATCAGTTTCATTTTCGACCAACTCCTTGTAGATCTTAAAGCACTCAAATGCTTCAGATTTTTTCTTTAGGAAACTGACGGTTGTCATCCTGGTATAGTCATCTATCATTAACATGAAATATAATTCTCCATCTAAGCATTTTTTTCTCATAGGACCACATAGATTAGTATGTATAAATTCCAATGGATGTGATGCAAAGTGTTATTTTGTTTTAAATTGGAGTTTTGTCTGCTTGCGGTGTCAACAAGCCTCACATAGTGTGTTGGAAGGTTTTGAGATTTTCGGCATTTCTCTTACTGCTTCCTTTTTTCCTCTCCTAACAATATTGTCAAAGTTTATGTGACCCATTCGTTTGTTCCATAACCAACTTTCATATTCTTTAGCTATTAGACATGCTTGATTTGCTTCATCCAAAACATATATGTCGTTTGGAGATCGACTTGCTGTTACACAGTAATTCTTCACCGTCCTTGTACTCTCCTTGTTCCTTGATCCTGGAGGACCCATACAGTGACCCTTTTATACTTTCCAAGCATGGAATACATACCCCTGAACCACATTTTGTCTGCCAAATCATCTCCCTTTACAACTTTTCTGGAAGATCCCTATAAAATTCTAGTTTTCAAGGTCGGCGCTTTCTCTCAGTGTCTGACCTGCGCTGATAGCAGAGATTTGCAATGAGACCCACGCCAATTGGCACTCTGTCTTAATGTTGGACCTGCGTCGATCCTCTTTTATAAAGTTTTTTAAATAGAAAGTAAGCTTTCGCGAGTATAAGCTTCATGAGGCGGCGTGCTAGAAGTTTGTTTTGAGGATATGACCGAGGAATTCCCCTTTGGGCTTCTTTTTCCCAAGAAATAGGAACTACTCCAAAGGATAAGCTCTTTTCCCATCATTTGAGGGCCCATAACCTCCTCCTCCATTGTTATATAAGGAGACCTCCTTCAGCTCTACAACCTTAGTTAATGATGATAGAAAGCAGAAGCAATTATAGCTTCGAGAGAATAGTTCAGAGTGTGATTGTTTTTGTGTGTTGGGAACATAGTGAGATCTCGTACCTTTGTGTGTGAGGGTGTTGCAAACGTGCTTGGATACAAACCTGCCGAAGGAGAGCCTCAACATCAAGGCTTGGTTGTAAACTCCCCTTGTCTTTATCATAATAAAATGCAACTGATGTTTATCTTCCACTCTTGTTTACATTCATAATGATATTTCTAGCATTCCTTGATCAGTTATATAGATTGTAATTATTTTATGTTTGTCGTGATTTTATGCTTGTCATGGTGTCTTGACTGTCTGTACAGGTAATCGAACGTTAGCAAGAGCGTGTATCGAGCTTGAGAAGAGCAACAGATCAAGAAGCTTCAACGAAAGATGACAACATAGCATCAGAACAAGGTAGGACATCTCCCTTGCTCTGAATTTCATTTACAATCTAGGAAGGTAGATGTTAGTATGTTCCCGTAGTTGCTAGACCCACCCTAGGGCTAGAGGGATCATCTCTGTCTGCAGAGAGGATTTACCTGGACAAAAAATTGGCAACTCCACTGTGGGGTTTCCTTTGAGTTTGTCACTCTTTGAGGTCTTCGTCATTCGATGAGTTTAGTCAAACGACCATTTCCCTGTTTGTTCCTATGTTTTTCATCAATTACGATCTTTTATTTTTTGCTTGAAGTGGTAATTCTGGTCTTGGTTGGGAGAAATTCTTTGTTTTTTTTTTTTTTTCAGGCATTGGCGCTAGTTTTCAGTTAGCAAGTCGCACCAGTTGGTGCTATTTTCACCCACCAAAGTCGTGCCAATTTCAGGGTGTATGAAAATTAAGTTTTTTTTTCCCTAAGTCCTTCACCACTGTGTCTTGCCTTTCCAGTCCTTTTCTCTGTATGATTTACACATTATCCCCTTTACTTGTTCACTTGTGAGCATAGATTACATTGGTCATTGTTCAACTGAAAAGTATTCTTTCTATGATTGCTTGATGTAAAAGGGAATGAATGCCTTGTTTTGAGTTCATGCTTTGGAAGTCCTCTTTGTGCTTGACCCCGTATGTCTTGTAGCCTTTTAAGGAATTTCATTACAAAGTGTTCGAAACAACGATTGTGTTCTTAGTGTTTGTTTGCATCCCTTTTGCATTCATCCTTACATTAAGGAAATTTGTCTTCATTTATTTTTCGTCTCAAACTTTGCTTTTCGTTAAAATGCATTAGATCACATTGTATTGAAAATTCGTTTTTGATATCCATCATTGAACTTATATTACATTGTTTAATGATTGGAAACTAAAGGTTGCATTGAGTGCATTCTCTTTCATTTAAAGC
Organism: Pinus albicaulis; assembly: GCA_034641835.2. Lineage (NCBI taxonomy): Eukaryota > Viridiplantae > Streptophyta > Pinopsida > Pinales > Pinaceae > Pinus > Pinus albicaulis. Next base: position 169,173,521 of record CM076571.1, read on the forward strand.
ATGCATTAAGTAGATTCTTATTTCATCGAAAAATGCATTGAGTGCATTCTTATTCATTCAAAATAGAAAGGAAATTGTGCATAGATTACAATTGCATAGTTTTCAAAAAAGAGGATTTTGCATAGATTACATTGCATAATTTGCATCGTTGAATGTTTTAAATTACTTTTGGATAGTGAAAGTCATCTAGTTAGGAAAAGTTATGTT